>VDFB02141094.1:49270-255157 GCA_007258455.2 Sequoia sempervirens
TGTTCCTCCTTGATTCCTTGAAATTAGAGTGGACTTGCCGTTCACAGAAGAAAAATTACAAAGAGCATTTTTGTTCAAATGCAAGCATGCAATGGATTCAATTTAGATTGTTTTGGGTTATGATTGGATGGACATGCATACTATGGCATTACCTTATGAAATGGAATCTCAATTTGTTTCAAACTTAATGGACATTCTGGGAAGTATAGAAATGGTAAAATTTCTTGTGGGCACTTATTTACTGCCACATGTGTGCCCTCTTTCGTCTCTACAACTAACCCTGGAGAAATACATGATATCCTCCAGGGATCAAACTTGGTTGGAGGTGTCATTAGGAAGCAACATCTTCTAACTAATTTTCACCTCCCCAAACTGCTTTGTGCAATGGCTCATGGTCTTTTAAATGATTTCCACAGTGAATTTAAAGTTTGTCTTAGACTTATGCAACAATATGGAAGTTTAGTGATTGATCCCATATATATGTTGTACAAGGTGATTCGGCTTCTCATCCAACATGCTCTCATTGAACCACATGAAGAAACTCATTTTCCTCCGCCCACGGAAATTACTTCCTCAGAGGAAATTTCTTCTTGAGGGAAGGTCTTCACTCCTTACCTTTCGTTTTTGCTTCTCATGACTAGTTAAAGATTGGTCATAATTTGATAGTATATAATCAATGTTGCTTCATCTTTGATTTGGAAGAATTTTTCTCTTTTGGAATCATTTTGTAGGCCCCCCTATTTGGATGCTCATCATCTCCAATTGCATCTCCTACTCCTCTTGTTGGAATTTTTTGGCTCCAATCTGCAAAATTTTCTATTGGGGAATTTCATGTAGATTTCTCTCTTTTTTTATTCAACTAGGATTTTGTAGCTCAATCCTGGTTGCCAGTTCACTCTTGAACATTTTTTCCCTGTGCTTGTTAGTGAAATTCTTATAAATCTATATCTTCTGGCTTGATCCTTGATACTTTTGGGGTTTGTAAAATTTTGTTCTCCATTTGCAACCCTTCGGTTTTATGTAAAACTCTCCTTATATTTTCAATAAATTTGTGGCTATGCCACCTTTGCTTGAAAAAAAAAATCAAACTAGCAAGAGAGAGAAAAAGAGAGGAAAAGATAGATACATAGAGGAAGAGACAAACTGAGAGATAATGAGAAACATAGAGATAGGAAGGGAGACAAAAATATAAGAGCTCTCTTTTTCTCTTAATGTATCTCTCTATCTCTCTCTCTATATACATATCTCATTATCTGCCTATATATATAACTTCCTATCTTTATCTTTCTATCCCTCCTCTAGATCTCTCTTTCTTTCTTTCCATCTCTATCTCTATCTTCATCTCTATCCTCTCTCTATTTATCTCCCTCTCTCTCCATCCATCTCTCTCTCTATCTATTTATATCTCTATTTCCATATCTCTCATTCTCACACACAAATTCCTTGTTTCTCTCTCTATCTCTCTATCTCTTCCTTTTGTATCTCTCTCTCTCCTCTCTCTATTACTTGTCTCTATCACCCTTTATCTCACTCTTGCCCCCTCTATATATCCATATCTACTTTTCTTTATATGTCACTTTCTATATCTTTATCTTTCTGTCTCTCCATCTCCCCCTCTCTCATTGTCTCCCTCTTTCTATCTTTATTTATTCCTCTCCCTCTGCTTCTCTCCTTCCATCTTTCCCTCTATGTATTTTTATCTCCCTCTTTCTATCCCTATCTATCCCTTTTTCATCCTCTCTCCTCATCACTCTCTCTTTCTATATCTATCTACTTATCCTCTATCCTCTTTCAATTTATCTCCTTGCTCCCTCCTCTATCTTTTTATACATATCTATCTCCCTCTATGTCTCTCTCCATCTCTCTCTCTCATATACACAGGAAATCCATGTTTCTCCCTCCCTATCTCTATTTGTATCTCCATCTCTCTATTATTTTCCCTCTCCTTTCCTTCCCTCTCCACCTCTCCATCTGTCCCTTCCACCACTCCATCTCTCCTACTCTATCTTTATATCTCTATTTCTCTATCCCTCTCTTGATCCTTTTATATCTATCTCTTTTTATCCCTATCTATCTACTTATATCTCTTTATCTCTATCCCTATCCCTCTCAATCTCTCTATATCTCCCTCTATCTATATCACTCCCTCTCTCCCTCTTTATCTATTGATCACTCTCTTAGTCACTCCATCTCTCCTACTCTATATCTTTATCTCTGTTTTCCTCCCTATTTATCTATCTCTCTACCTAACTCTCTATCTCTATCCCTATCACTCTCCATCTCTCTATATCCCCCTTTTATCTATATCTCTCCCTCTCTCCCTCTCCATATTAATCTCTATCTATTGAGCTATCTATCCCTCTCTCTGCCTCTTCTCTCTCTCCCTCTGCCAATCCTCATCTACCTATCTCTCTTCCAATAAATCTCTAGCTCTCCCTCTCTCCATCTCTCTATATATCTTTCCCTCCCACCTCTCTATATCTCCTTATATCTCTATATCTCTCTCCCTCTCCCTCTCCCTCCCCCTCTTCCTCTACAATTACACTATGTTCTCACTGTCAAACACCTACAAACTACTCTGCCGAAGGTAACTAATAGATTGTATTAAATTTCAACTACAACATTGTGTTTTATATTAGTTATTATTCAAATACTAAATATATCTATTGTTTATTATAGATACATTGGAGTTCAAAGTGGCCGTGTGACAAAATTGCACAAAATATAAAATATAGCTATACCATTGTATTCAATTGCATACATTCTGATAATGGCAATTAAACATTCCAAAAAAAACACTGGATTTTCAACATTGTATATATATATATATATATATATATATATCCTAATTCTACATTTTTATATCACATAATTTGAAGTTCCCTTTTTTGTATACTATTTCCATTTAAGTTTTTCCATGTGTTTTTTTTATAAGTTACATACACATTTTTCTATTTCAACCAATATTGAAGAGCCCAAAAGATTTACTGAGAGAGGGGGAGGGTGAATCAGTAAATCAACACAAATTTTCACTTTTACAACTTTCTACACAAACTTAAACTCTCTTCAACACCAATTGTATGATATGAATCAATTTACACAAGTTGATACCAATTTATTGAAATATTAAATAAATATATTTTTTGAAATGGAAGTAGGCACTAACCTACTTGATTTACAAATGAGATGATTTAGTAGGTTACAACCCACAAGGGACACCCAAACCTCTTTAACTGTCTATTAGGCACCAACCTACAAGGAGCACCAACCCCTAATGCAAGGCACGAACCTTGACTTGATAGATGAAGCAAATGTCTTCAATCAGATCTGCAATCTCCCACACCTTCAATCTGCCTTAGTGAAGAAAAACTCTCACTCAACCCACACAAGAAGATGGGTTTCTAATGTAGACTACTTGAACTTCACAACCACACCACAAATATGATTTGGATATCACATATGTATATTATTTAATGGTCTCACACCTTTTCATGGAAGATCACATATGAATTTTCCTCTTCAAAACAATTGTCTGCTTTTGTCTTCTCTTTATTATTGCTAATTAAATGTGAGATAATACTCATACATTGATTCAACCTCCAACCAATTTCAAAGACCTTCCTTCAATTACTTTTCATGTAATTATTGCTTTTAGTTATGATGTCTTGTGTTTGTAAAGCACCTCTTAAAGATATCTCTTTATTCATATTTGCTAGGAAGAGATAAATATATATTTAATTTTTAATTGCAAATAGAGAGTAATCGCACCTCTACAGATCACCATTTCTACGTCTTTTTAGCTTTAAAAATTTTTATTGAGAAAGATAAACACGTCTGCAATGATTACATCCTTTAAGAAAGATGCGTCCCTCTGAGCCTTGTATTAACAGGTTCACAAATTATTAAACATGTCTTTTGGAGAAAAGTGTGTCCTTCTAAATCTCGATTAATCACAAACTAAACACAATCTTTTAGAAACACCGATTTGCATCTCTTCACATTGTACTAACAAATTGCACCCTTTTATTGAATGAATGAGATTTGAATTCATAACAAAACTGTATTTGTCTTAAGACTCAATGCTTAGTTGCTTCAGACAAACATGTCTACATTGCATTTGATTTGAATTTCAGATTTATTTCAATCTGCCTCTTCGATTTGATCTTCAGATTTTGTCTATACCCGCTCTTTAGATTTATTCGATCTTGCTCCAAAGAGATTTGTTGTCTACACCTGAACTTCAAATTTGAAACATATATCATGTTCATTATAATTTGCTTTGACAATAATATATCATGTCAGCCATATCAAAAAAATCTAGAACTTTTCAAATTATATATGTCCATCCAACTCGTCATACTTATATATCTGTTTCTTATGCAATATCTTACACAATATACAATTTGACGTTGAAGAAATTCACAATTCTTTGTTAACTCTTACATAATACACAATATACTCTTCACAAAAATTTCCAACACACTGTATCATCAACTCTACAGAGTCTCCTCACATTGCGTAGGTTTCTATAAGTCACATATACCTTTCACCATGCCCATATTGGAATACAAGGTTGCTTCTTGTGTCCATCTCCAAAACAATGATTCTTTACACTCCTGTCTCATGCCATTGAGAAGGCCACAACTTTGTATTGGCTTCTCAAACCTCAAGTTTATGTAGTATAGAATGCTCTACAACTTCTTTTTTTCTCATCACTGTATGTAACATTTGGATTATCATATCATTGTATGTAACATCTGACAAGTATGATTTCTTCAGTTAAAATGGGACATTACACCCTCAATACTAATGAAAAAATTCTAATCAACCTTTTCCATGCATTTGACATCAATGATAGCATTTCCAACAAATATGTCTACGCAAAATCAAATAAGGAAAATAAGTGTTTTCATTTTATTTATTTCATGTGTTATATTTTCAGGTTATATAAACTTTTTTCTATTTCAACCAATATTTCTACACAAATTCAAATATAGCCATACAATTGTTCGGCCCATTGCACACCTAAAGTGCAATTACTAGTTATATATATATCTAAAATTGACTAATATTCTAACAACATATCCAACATCACAATTCTAATACCACTTTTCACACTTTTGATTCCAACATAAGCCCATTTTAACTACATTTACATCATTCTAATATAAATTAATTATGATTAGTTTCTTATTATTCCTCCATCATCAAATTAATTAAATAAATCATATTTATTTAATCAACATCTTTGATGGTAATTTGACTACCCCTCTTCCCCCAACTAATAAAATAGTTTACCTTAACATTCATTTTATTTAATTAATACACTAATGTCATTCTCCCTCCCCATATATATTTTTTTAAATTTTTATCTTCCCTCATATCCACATCACCTATTTCTTTTAATTTTAAATTTCTACAACCAGAAATGAAGTTCATTTTCAATTCTAACAATCTAATTAATCAAATTAATTACCACTATCCATCTCCAATTGCTAGCCATTTAAATAACAATTCTAATCCACATCATCAATTCTAAATCAAATTAATATTCAATCCTAGCTCTCAATTTAACTATTCAAATCTCAAGGTCATTCATTCCCAACTACCATCTATCCAAATTCAAATAAACTTTGAATCTTGACCATTCACTTAATCAAATCAATATTAGCCCCCTATTCACCAACTTCAATATTTATTTCCATCTCCCTCCAAAATCAAAATTCAAAATTTATCTCATTCAATTCTAGTCATTCATTTCAAATGAATCTCAACCCTCGATTCCTCTCATCTCAACTCTATAAATTCATCATTCTCCTCAATATAAAAGAAGAATCATCCTTATGGAAATACATGCTCCCATATTGAACACTCCACAAGAACAACTTGACATCAAAACACATCAAGGACACATCCAATCAGCCAAGGTTTAAATGTATTAATTTTTTGCTTCCATTTTAATTTGCATCCCTTGTTTGTTCAATCAAAAGTAGTGGTAGGAATTGAAGTAGGATTTAATTTTATATATGTTTTGTTGTTTATTCTTTTATTTTTCCACAATATAATAACTTGTAAGGTGTGTAAGAGTTGTCATATTAGAAAATACATGAAAGGGGGGAGTTAAATGTAGACTTGGAGAGGATTACAAAAGATATTTAGTTTGCATGTGCATTGTTGGATGTTGTGGATATGGTTTCTGATATGTGGTTGTCATTGATGTCAACACTATTAGCATTTGGTGTATCAATTGCTATATATGTCGAGGATATTGAGAAAATTGTAAAAGAAAGTGTTCTGTGTTCCCAGTGGAACTGTGCAGGTCAAAAGGCATTGTGTTCTATATGTTGAAGATTGGATAATGTGGATTAAATGGTTTAATGTTGAATGTTTCTAGATCATCTACCAAAATTTTCAGAGGTCCACGTGAAGTTTAGAGTATGTTGTGGTCTGACAGTGTTTTGTTGGTTTCTGTTAGTTTTTTTGAATGAAGTTTGTGTAATTCTTGATATTTAAGGTGTTGTGGATGCTTCTTTGTTGTTTCTTGGTTTTCTATGGAGTCACTAGATTGTTCTCTATCTTTGTGGTGTCTCTACATTATTCAAAGAGTTCGTGGTTGAAGATCTTTGTGCACATGTTCAGTTTTTCTTGTTCTTGGCCGACATGTTGGTGATAGCGTGTTGTGGATCTTTGAGGTGAAATTAATTTGAGTCTTCTCACATTGGAGATGTTAATTTGGGTCTCCACTATGTTGTGGCCGACCTTGGTGGATTCACATTAAGATTTTATTTGTTAGTTGGTCCGACATTGAAAATAATTGAAAATATGTTTTATTTTCTTGGCTGACTAAGTTGGATTGAAATCCTGAGCAACGGATATATAAGGGTGATTAGTTCATTATTGAAGGTGGTGCTTCATGTGCTCTGAAATGTATATATGCGAATATCATTCGATTGCAGAGTAGAGTGTGAAGAATATTGTTCGAAGTGCAAAGAAGTGTTGAGCTTAATTGGAACTGTAATCAGGCTTAGAGAAGAAGCTATTCTCTTAGTTCACAAATCTTGGATGGTTTTAATCCAAAACCTATTGTTGGATAGTGAGTCCTCTTTTGTAATTGAGCAGTGAGCTCTAGGAAGTGTGCCTGAATGCATGCACATTCCATTTATTATTTTTCTTATACTTCATCTTGTGGACTAACATCCATCGTGGTTTTTCCCCAACTGTTCTATGTGTTATTTGTCTCTCTGATGTGCTAATTGTTTATGGTTAATTGTTTATTCATCAGATATGAGATTGAGTTAAGATTAAAGAGGAAAGTTTTAGTTTCTATTACAACTGATTCACCCCCCCTCTCAGTTGTGTGTCCTTGTTTTACCAACAATTGGTATTAGAGCAAGTTCCTATGAAGAAATTCTAATAGCTTGAAGTGATCCGAGATGGCACTAACATTCAAGAAGGACAGTCCTAGATTTGATGGCTCTAACTATTCACTGTGGAAGGTTAGAATGCAATGCCACTTAATGTGTATTGGTGATGATATCTGGAAGATTACTAAAAATCAATATGTTATTCCTCATAATGGTCCCTCCATTGCTGATGAGATCAAAGACGTTGAAAGCAATATCAGGGCTATTAAAGCTTTGGTGAGTGCCTTGATAGATTCAAAGATGGCTAATGTGGTAGGTCTACATATAGCTCATGAAAATGGATGAAACTGGAAACATTGTATGAAGGAGATGCACAGGTGAAGATGGCTAAGCTACAGAGCTTGAAAGGAAAGTATGAGAATCTAAAGATGGGTGAAGATGAAAATATCACCTCTTTTATGCAAAGTAAATGAGATAGTGATGGGTATTACATGTGTTGGTGGTTATGTGGATGAGGATGAAATTGTGGCTAAAGTACTCAGATCCTTGCCTCCCTCCTACAAAATGAAGGTTCATGCTATTGAAGAGTTTATATCAGTAAACAAGCTCATAAGAGATACGCTGATAGGGAAGCTTGCTGCTTTTGAGATAAGTGAGTTTGGTGAATCCACACCAAAGACTAAATCCACATTTAAGGCTACTATGTCCAGAAGCAACAACTAGAGATATCATCCAGGAGAAGTTCTAAGAAGGTATCCAATTATGATGGAGAACCAAAACAACTCGAAGATAAAGAAATAGAAGTAGAAGAACTGTAAGTGATGATTGCAAAGCAAGAAGGGAGAGGAAAAGGTAAGTATGAAGATGCATTACCTATTAAATGTCTTTCATGCAGTAAAATAGGTCATTTTGCATCAATATGTCTTGAAAGAGTTCTTAGATCCAAACCTAAGAAGTCTAGATTCCTGAAGAGATGCTACTTTGCTAAAGAAGTAGTGACTGATGAAGAATCTAATAAAGATAATGGAAAATAAGATGATTGGGCTTTCATTGCTACCATTGAAAATAATCCTGTGGCTATTGAATCTAATAAAGATGAAAAAGCTCTTGAAGCTCAAGTTGAAGAAAAAGATGAGTGGGTAAGTGATAATGGATGCTCACATCATATGACTGGTGATAAAATAAAATTTGTGAGTCTGGAACAATATGATGGTGGATTTACAAGATTTGGAGATAATAATGCTGGTGTGATTCATGACAGGGGATCTATTTTCCTTGGTGGGAAAGGTAACACTGATGATGTCCTCTATGTTGAAGGACTAAAGCACAACTTGTTGAGTGTTAGATAGATGGTTCACAAGGGATATGATCTATAGTTCAAAGACAAAAGATGTAAGATACAGGGAAGTTTCAGAAACCTGATTGCGACAGGAAAACAAACACAAGGTAACATTTTTCATTTGAATACTGCTAGTGGAAGTTTTTTGATTGCTAAAGTAGATGAAAGTTGGTTGTAGCATAGGAGATTGTGTCATGTAAATTTTGACAACATTGTCAAGATAAGTTCTACCCAAATAGTAAGAGATCTGCCTAGATTAGTGAAGCCTGCTAATATAATCTGCAAGGAATGTTAGATGGGGAAACAAACTAGAGTTTCCTTCTGGAGCAAACATTTTCATTCAAGTAATTTGCTGGAGTTGTTACATATTGAAATTTGTGGTCCTTCTAGAGTCAGCAGTATTCATGGTGAAAGGTATTTTATGTTGGTTATTGATGATTATTCTAGAATGATTTGGGTTTCTTTCTTAAGAGAAAAATGTGAAGCATTTGAAAAGTCCAAATGTTTCAAGGCTATGGCAAAAAATGAAAAAGGTCTGAAAATCAAGTGCCTGAGATTTGATAGAGGTGGTGAGTTCATGTATAAGGAATTCAATTATTATTGTGAAGAACATGGAATTAAAAGATAGTTATCTTCTCCCCAAACCCCTCAACAAAATGGAGTTGCAAAATGAAAAAATAGAACAATTTTGGATGCTTCTAGAACCATGATGATAGAAGGAAATGTATCTCAAATGTACTGGAGTGAAGTGGTAAGTACTGCTGTGTATACCTTGAATCGAGTGAATGTGAATGGTAATTCTGGTAAGACCTCTTATGAGTTATGGTTTGATCACAAGCCTACTGTTAAGTATTTAAAGATCTTTGGAAGTAGGTGTTATATAAAGAAATATGATATAGGAAAATTTGAGGCTAGAAGCGATGAAGGGATTTTCCTAGGTTACTCTACTAAGAGCAAGGCATATCAGTGCTATAATAAAATACTAAGAAAAATGGTTGAAAGTGAAAATGTCAGAGTTGATGAGGACTCTATCAAATCATCCAGAAATTGCAGTTAGGATTCAAAAGAAGACAACACAAGTCAAGTAAGGCATATCAAGAAAGATGATATAGGAAAATTTGAGACTAGAAGCGATGAAGGGATTTTCCTAGGTTACTCTACTAAGAGCAAGGCATATCGGTGCTATAATAAAATACTAAGAAAAATGGTTGAAAGTGAAAATGTCAGAGTTGATGAGAACTCTATCAAATCATCCAGAAATTGCAGTTAGGATTCAAAAGAAGACAACACAAGTCAAGTAAAGAGCACTCAGACACCAAATCTACTTCAGATTATTCCATATGTTCTGGTGAAGCAACCTCAATCTGTTCTGGTGAATCAAGTCAGTCAGGAAGCTCAGACAAGTGCAAAGGCACAGACAAGTGGAAGTGTAGAAGAAAGATTTAAAGAATCAGAAGATCAAGTAAGTCCCAAAACTCCAAGGTATGTAAACCTAAATCATTCTAAAAATCAAATCATAGGAGATAAGAGTAAAGGAGTGCAAACTAGGAGAAAAATTGCAGAAGAATATTGTCTGATATCCAAGATTGAACCAAAGAGTGTCACTGAAGCCTGTCAAGATGAAAATTGGCTAGAAGCTATGAAGGAAGAGCTAACATAGATTGAAAATAATGATACATGGCTACTAGTTCCTAGGCCTAAGGACTAAAATGTGATTGGTACCAAATGGGTATTGAGAAACAAGCTAAATGAAGAAGGTGAAGTGGTCCAAAATAAAGCAAGACTGGTATGTAAAGGCTATTCTCAAAAGGAAGGTATAGATTTTGAAGAAACCTTTGCCCCTGTAGCTAGAATTGAAGCTGGGTGTGTGTAAGAACTTAGGTCCACTTTTTGGCTAGAAAGTGGAAGTGTTTTTCTTGATTTTCAGAATTTGACACATTTGACCTTAAAATTTGAAGCACTTAGAGATGGAATCTTTAAAAAAATCACTGATTATAAAATGTAGTGCTCGGAGTTTAGTTTCCAAATATGTAATTTATTTCAGTACTTAGATTGTACAAACTAAGTTTCAATAGGCATTTCTAAAAACCACTGTTTAAAAGTCACTTTTTTTTTACTATACCATGCACGTGTACGACATCCATATTTTGACCTAAGTTATCGTATTTCTCTAAATCCTTTTGGGAAAAATTTGTGACTCACTGAAGCTTGTTCTTGATATTTTTTTGTAATTTTTTATTGAATATTGTTTTTTGTTAAATTTTTATTAGACAGATTTGTCATTTTGAAAAATCATCGTGTACAACATGCATAATGTTAGTGTAATTAATTAATTATTACACTTGCATAAATTTACTTAGGTAATATTTTAATTCCTAGGTTTATTATTCTCATCCTTATCTTGTTGAGCTATCTTGTTGCTCACGATAAGATTAGGGTTAAATTCATACTTTTCTTTTATAAAACAAATCATCTCATGTAATTATGAATTCCTGAATAATAATATTTTGCACATCTTTTTGCAATAACTTTTATTTTTCTATTTTTCTCTTATGTGGAAGGTTTTTCGGTTTGCATGTTTGATCTTGGCTTCTAACATGGTATCAGAGCCTTGATTTGCAGCCCCCTCTCAACTTTTTTTGGAGAAATACATTGTAGAGCATGTTTAGGGTTCCTCAAGGGTTTCATTCCTTGAGCATATTCATGCAACATCTTGGATCAAATCAGGGTTTTCCATTAGATTCAGAGTGCTGGAAAAAGTCAGCATTGGCTTTTGTTTTTCTAATTTTGGTCACCATTTGCCAGATTTGTGAGGGTTTCAAGCTCGATGATTTTTCTGAGAGATCTAGGGGTCACCTAATTTTTGGAGCATTTTGGGCCAAAACAGACCTCGCCATTAGATTCACAGTGCCCAAAAACCCCTATTTTCATATAAAATTTCTCCATTTTGGACACAGTCGACCGGAGAGGCAAAATTTTTTTGCCCCAAGGCCGTACAGCCCCATGGCACGCATTCCCAGGTTCAAATTTTGAATATATATAAAAATTAAAAATTAAAAATTAAAATAAATTTTGGCACTGCCAGTTATTTTGGAGGCCATCGCCTAGTAGCCACCAAGCGACCACCAGGCGGCCACCTACTAGCCACTTCTCAGGTGGCACCACCCTCTTTCACCACTGGCTAGGTGTTCAGCCCCCTGCCGGCTATTCTGCACTAGCACCTGGTTTTATAAGCGACCAATGCTTAGCTTTAGCCTCGTTGGGTTTTTGGTCCAGCCCCGGTCACCCACGTGACTGGGGGCTCCATCACAAGAGCCTGCCGCTAGCCCCCTGGTCTGCCTAGGTGACCAGGGGCTGAAAGCTTTTAGCCCTTGACGGCTCTTGGAGGTCTACTTGTGCTTTTTCGGAGCACTTTCACAGAATTGGCCATAAATTTTGCATACAATGTTATTTTTTCACAAACAAGATATTGTCAAAAAGCTGGTTCTGAGCTCTTCGCAATGGTGGACGTTTAATTTTTTTATTTTTCTTTTTGATTTCTTTTAGCCTCGAAAGTTGCATGTTTCTGTTTTCACTCCGAGAGATATCTTTTGACTCGCTTATCTATTTTTCGCCATTCTTGCAGCATTGGAAAGTTGGTTCAGTCCTCTACATAGATCTGAGGTCTATTTTTATTTTCTATTTATGCATGTTTGCATTCTATCCTTTTACAATCATTGGGTTATTGTAATAAATGAACTAAGATAAAGTTCCATTAGGGGGTTTCTTGCATAATAATCTGATTAGAGTGTGCATGCACTTTGATCTCCATCTTGTTTTGATGGAAACTCGCATGGGTTATATATGGTTTCTTAGTTTCTTTTGGCCACATCTTGCTTATTGCTTGACACATATCAGATTCACATTGGTTCACACTTCAGATTGGGAGTTTATGGTTATTGATCCGCATTGGTTTAGATCCTTCTCAATTTGAGGGCCATGTTTTTATGGTTAATGTTCCAGAGTCTTTATGGTACTTGTTCCCATGGAAGAGTTTTAGTCTCAGTTTGGCATCGACATCGAGATACATGCTTTCCAGATTCTATCATTATTTCATCTACAATTGCTTCACAGATTCCAGGGTTGTTCCAGTTTGTGAGTTTTCCAGTGTTCTGTGGCATCGGGTCTGCTGTCGCATTATTATGATTTTTCTTTGGTTTCTTGTAGAAAGAAGTATCTTTCCTTGCTTGCTGGATTGTGGTTCCAGTGTTACTCCATAGTGTTCTTCTAGTGCTTCTTTACAACAATCATCTCATTGTAGGGGGGTTTTGTCCCACTAGGTTTTCCTTCTCTACCTCATTATTGCATTTGTACATGGGTACCTGATCATGCCTTGTTGCCAGGACCTATTCATACTTTCTTGCATTCATCTTAGTTTTAGGTGCATGCTTTTTTTTAGACTCCCTAAGTTACACTTATGGGGGGGTGTTAGTGTAATTAATTAATTATTACACTTGCATGACTTTACTTAGGTAATATTTTAATTCCTAGGTTTATTATTCTCATCCTTATCTTGTTGAGCTATCTTGTTGCTCAAGATAAGATTAGGGTTATGCATACTTTTCTTTTATAAAGCAAATCATCTTGCATGTAATTATGAATTTCTAAATAATAATATTTTGCACATCTTTTTGCAGTAGCTTTGCTTTTTTTTGTTTTTCTCTTATGTGGAAGGTTTTTTGGTTTGCATCTCTGATCTTGGTTTCTAACACATAAGATGACCTAAACTTATCATTTTTTGATTTTTTTTTAAAATTGAAAGGAATTGTCTGAAGTTTGTTCTCGTGCAATCCGTTTGTCAAAATGTTATGTTGATCAAAAGTTATTAAAATAGTAAGAAACCCTGATATTTAAAGTTTATGGACCAATTTTATTAGAAATTAATTGGAAAATAGAAAAATAATCCAATTGTAAAATAAATTACATATTTAGAATATACATTGTCTCATCTAAAATGGGTTTTAATTTCGTCAAAAAATTCTACAAAAAAAGTTGTCAGCCATATGTCCAAAGTCAGTATTTTTCTTTGACATTGCTAGGACCTTCAACTTGTAGGTCAAACCACGTTGAAGGCCTAGGTTCGAATTCCCAATGTTTTTCCTGAACCAAAATCCTAGGCAAAAACCTGGCCACAAAGCTAATGGAAATTCAAAATTTTAAAAATGGGATCGCGCTTTATAAAATGGGATCTTGTTTATTAAAGCGGGATCTTGTTTTATAATCAAGATCCCATTCCCTAATTTATAATATGAGGACTATTGGAAGGGAAACGGGATTCCGTTTTCCTTCCAATGGTCCCCACATTAAATATCAGGGAACAAGATCTCGATTATAGAACAGGATCCCAGTTTTTATAAATGGGATCTTGTTTCTTTTATTTAAATTTATTGTCAAAAAATACTGTGAAGTCTGCAACTTCACATGTACGACCGAGAGCAGTAAAATTGAACTTTTTTTCATGAGCTATTGTATTTACAAGTGGTGAACTAGATTTTTGATTGATTTTTTCAAAGGAATCATCATCTACATCATTTTTGAAGTGGAATTGTGTTAGTTTTGTACTTTTTTGGAGGAACAAAATGTCTTCAACTTGCAATATGGATTGAATTTTTCAAAGAAGGCATGAAGAAAAAAAAATTAAAGTGGAATTGTGCTAGTTTTCTACTTGTTTTGAGGAGCACAAAAGGAAGAATTTTGTCCTAATAGGTATTCAACTTCCAATTTGGATTGAATATTTCGAAGAATTTCACTATTGACATTCATTTGTGCTTGAGAATTTTATAATCATGGGAGATAAAGCTCGTAGTAAGAGAAGGAAGACATTAACTCATCAAGAAGTTGAAGCAAAGAGAGAGAAGGAGAGACAAAGACAAAGAGAAAGAAGAATGAGAATGAAATCAATGAATGATGGTGGAGCATCCAATTCCACAACTATTGAAGATGAAAACATTAAGGATACCATGGTTGTAGATGAAGCTAATTTGCAAGGAGTCAATTTAGAGAAGAATATGATTATACAAACAAGTCCTACTATGTCTTCAAATACCTCTTTGAATGCTATGGAGAATGTTTCAATATGCACAAATCCAGGTACGTCTTCAAATCCACATGTTAGTGAAAAGGTAAATTTGTATGTAAAAGTTTTACAAGATGTTGGACTTAATGATGTTGACATTGATGATATTCAGAGAAATTTTTTATAGAATTTGTTGAAAATGAAAAAGAAAAATATTTTGTTGCTAATGAAAATTAGAATGATCATTTTCTTGAAAATGAAAACAAAACCTGTATTTCTGATGAAAATGAAAATGAAAACCATTTTGTTAATGAAAATGAAGATGAAAATGTAAATGAAAATGAAGATGAAGATGAAAATGAAGATGAAAATGTAAATGAAAATGAAGATGAAGATGAAAATGAAGATGAAAATCTCGAATGTGATATTGAATTTAATGAAAATATTTTTTAAAAAATTGGAAGTGGTTTTTTCGATAATCTTGCTGGTCAAATTTCTTGGAGGAAAATAAGAACACATGCAAATAGAATATACAACAAATTCTTTTATCATAAAAAAACTACATTTCAAATTCAATGAATGATGCAATTGATGAGAATGCAAAAAATAAGGAAAGTAATGAAAAGGTTAGGCTTTTATGTTAAACCAAAAATGAAAGATCAATCATTAAAATATGTTGGGAAAAATAGCCGATCTAAAGATAAAACCACAACAAGAAGACCTATAACAACTACTATAGTTAATAAAACAGCTTTGAATAAAAGAATGGTAAGCAATATTAGTGAATTTTTAAAAATACATCCTAAAACATTGCTAAGAGCAACAAAAAGAAGAGAAAGTATAGAAAATGATCCTATCAATCAATGTTGGAGTTTTGGTGGACGACTACCGAGGTCTGATATGAAATTGAATATTGAAATTAAATCTTTGATCAAAAAATATTGGCATGAAAATACTAGGGTTTCATCTAATGCTAGAGATGTTTTAAAATTAAGGGTGGGGTCCAAAGTTCGCGATCCTCACCCAAAACACCTATTAGATACAACACAAATTGAATTTTATAGAAAATTTTGTAGCGATTCAATGTTACTTGGTAATATTAAAATAAGTCAAAGGTCTTTTGAAAAATGTAAACCTTGGTATGTAAAAATTGATAAGCAATGAATATCTTGTTGTTGTAAAATACATGTTCAATTTTGTTATTTTTATGATGTTTTTTGATATATGTGTTGTACCTTGCATACTGACATGATTATACAGGACTGTGGTATTGATATGCCACCTGAAGCAATAAGAGAGTTTATTTTAGGTTTGTTTTGTGAAAAATCTAATGATAAATTATTTTATTTAAGTTCTTATATTTCTAGACAATGCATTAACTGTGGAAATGTTTCATTTTTAAGAATTGTTTGCATGAAAGTGTTGATCATGATCTTGGACAAAAATTAGTAGATGTTAAAAAATTTGAGAATGTTCACTATTCTTTAAAAGATGGAAAAATAGGAAAGCGTTGTGATTTAGTTACAAAAAAAGTTAGTGTGCATGCATTCATGAGTGAATTTAAGAATAAAATTGTACCAAAATATGTCATGCACTTTGAACATGCTCGATGGCTTGATGGACAATTTCGTGCATGTAGAAACACATTTCCAATTGGTACTATACTTTCAGTGGTTGATTTTGTGGAGATTTATACTCACTCTACAAGAGGAAATTCAATCTCAATATTATAATTAAGTGCAAGTAGCTATGTTTGTCCATATTATTTATAGACATGCAAATGATAGCACTAAGGATGATAGAAAAGTTTTGAGGGAGTATCATTTTTATTTGAGTGACAATCGGTTACACTCGTCAAATTTTGTTCAATACTGTTTTAGTATATTTTATAGAAATTTAAGAGAAAGATGAATCCATATGAAAGAACACCTCATATGGTCAGATAATTGTACGGGGCAGTTCAAAAATGCTAGAATGTTCTATTGGTTAAGTAGGGTTCACAAGGAACTTAATTTCCAACATATATGGAGTTTTTTTGAAAATGGGCATGGTAAAGGAGAACATGATCGAGGTGGTGTGTGTGTCAAAAGAATTCTTGCTAGAGAACAATTAAAATTCGAGGATTAAGTAAAATTTAAAGATGCACGTGAGATTGTGGATTGGTGTAATAGAAGATTATTTGCACCTAGTTCGAGTGATTACTCTATAGTTCATCGATTCTTTTGGTTGGTGGAAGAAGAGAACATTGTACCTAGAGTTGATTGTGAGACAATTAGTGGATCTACTAAATGACATTCATTTTGGAGTGTAACAACAAGCATATGGACTATTTGGACAAGGGATCTTGCATATTTTTGCAAGTTTTGTATCTCAGGAGATTGGGAAGCATGTGAAAATACATAATGGGTTGAACAATGAGAGCAAAGATCGTTGACACCTGCAGAAGCGCATGATCAATATGAAAGAACTATTGAAGAAAATGATCAAGTGTTTGCATCTGAAGATTATGACTGTTTTTCAGACCTTGTACAAGAAGGTGATTTTAATTCAATTTATTTCACTTTATTAAGTTATTTTGTAATACTAAATTATTTATATGGATAGGTGCAAGTTATTAAATCAAATTTTGTTGGCAGGACATGTGCATGTTGTTATTGCACCTGAGGGGAATGAAGAGAAAACAAAATATTGGTTGGTTCGTTGTGTGGAAACTAAACATAAGTTAATAGCACCTCGAGAAGATGATGATGGCTTTCATTATCCAACAAGTATGGTGATCCCCTTAAGACACCCCCTTAAGCAAATTTTGATAACAAGTTTTTGATCCCCTTAAGCAATTTTTTAGAACAAGTCTTTGATCCCCTTAAGAAAATTTTGAGAACTTATTTGATGATGGTTTTCATGTTTTCCAATAGGATCGGTGGTGGTTGTTGTCACTTGGCTACAAAAATACCTGAGAAGAAAGAATGGTCTACCTGCATTCAAAGACTATGAAACACATAAAAATATTATACATTATTCACATTTGGTGGTGGCAACAAATATAAAACTAGAGCGGTATCGTGGAATACCTTCAAAAAAAGTGTTATGGTCAATTTCTATGGAAGAGCATGAGGCAATCATAGATGCATTGCGAAAAAGAGAGGATGCCGATGGTACAATGGAATAAGTAAATACAGGTAAATATAGTTTTAGTTTTATTTTGTCCTTTTAAATACATTAAATACATGTTTCAATATTGGTCAAGTGTGTTATTAGTTGAAATTGATTTAAATTGTCCTTTTATACATCCTTAAGGAATAATCACAAAAAGGATCTAGTCCATGCAATTCAACCTAGACAACATGGAATGCTTGGTAAAAATAGGTAATTATTAGTTAAATTATATTTAAATACATGTTTTGATTACATATTGATATTGCTTGTACATTAATAGTTAAAATTGATTTGTATCCTTAAGCCATCATTGCATTGATCTCATACTTTGAAACAAAAAGGAGAGGATGCCTGGATTCAACCTACAAACATTTGTGGAATACTTTTAAATGCAGGTACTTGATTTGTGTACATATAGATAGTTTTATATAAATTAAAATATGTATGTTTTGATGATTTCATTGATATTTCTTGTACCTTTTTGATATCAGGTGGTGTGAAGATCTACTACATTCTGGGCACAAGTTTGAGATGTTCTTGAGATGGCATATCCAAATTTTGTAAACATTATTTTGAGATGACATATATGTACATACATAGTTACAGAATTAAACATACTCTATGTACTTCTATGTATCAAATCAATATTCTATATATTTTTTTTGTTAAATGTGCATGTTTTCCTACTTTGAAACTTTATGTCTAATTGTATAATCACTAAATATCATGCATACATTATTGTTAAATGAATTATATCCTTAAGACATTGTATTATGACCCCTTAATACATCCCCTTAAGAAATTATATTATGACCCCTTAAGACATCCCCTTTAGATGTTGTATTATGACCCCTTAAGAAATCCCCTTAAGAAATTCTATTATGACCCCTTAAGACATCCCCTTAATACCCCTTAAGACATCCCATTTAGATGTTGTATTATGAACCCTTAAGACATACCCTTAAGAAATTCTATTATGACCACTTAAGATATCCCCTTTAGACATTGTGTTATGACCCCTTAAGACATCCCCTTAAAACATTCTATTATGACCCCTTAAGACATCCCCTTTAGACATTGTATTATGACCCCTTAAGACATCCCCTTAAGAAATCCCCTTAAGACGTATTATGAGCCCTTTAGACATCCCCTTAAGACGTTGTGTTATGACGACTCACCCTAAAACTTATAATACTTGTTAATATCACTTAATATTTATACTCAATTATACTCTTCTTTGATCCCCTTAAGATGTCGTATTATGACTCTTTAAGACAACCTATAATTAGTGTTGGATGCTATTATTTGTTTTGATAGCTTATAGATTAGTATTCAATGCCATTATTTTTTTTGAAAACTTATAGATTAGTATTCGATGCCATTATTTGTTTTGATAGCTTATAAATTAGTATTGGATGCCATTATTTGTTTTGACAACTTATAAATTAGTATTCAATGCCATTATTTGTTTTGATAGCTTATAAATTAGTATGGGATGTCATTATTTGTTTTGGTAGCTTATAAATTAGTGTTAGATATTATTTATAGAATTTATTAATGCTTTTATTCTCTAATCTTCTATGGTATTGTTTATTTCTTAAAATTTTATCCTTTCTGGCATATAAACAGATTACTTTTGTTTGTAAATTATGATATATTGACTAATTATTGATTGACGTGAATTGAATAAGTTCATTGAGTAATTATCGCTAATTATTGAATGTACATATCATGTATATCATGTATGAGATCACTAAATTTGTAAAGTATAAATATTAAAATGTCTTATATTAATATCATGTATGAGATCACTAAATTTCACATTAATGTCCTATATTAATGTCTTGACTATGAACATAAAATGCATAAATGTACATGTGTAAATTAAAATTTCAAACAATAATAAAGTCCATAATTTATCTAACATATTAAGTGCATGAAACCAATATATTAAGTGCATGAAATAAAGTCCAAAGTACAACCCGTGAACTAAAGTCCAACTAAGTACTTGAGCCATGAAATATAAAGTCCAATAGAGTACATAAGAAACCAGAAAAATAGTCCATGAAATAAACAAATATAACACATAAAATCACATGTTTCTAGGTCATGTACTGTCTCCATAATCAAGAGACCTCTTCACACCATGCTGACTATGTGAATGACCTGAAACACTCTGTACAAGAAAACAATGAAATCAAATGTAAGACAATGAAAAATGATTTAATGACAATTTAATTTATAATCCATCATAAAATTAAATTACTGTCATATCTATGTCTGGATGCTCTGGTGCACCTGAAGCAACCTCTAAATTCTCTAAATCAATCTACATAAACAAGAGAAAGAAATTTAAAATTAGATGTACAACTCTATAATCAATTTTTTTTAATTCAATTTATTTTATAATTTATCATATTTTAATTGTACTGCATTATGAGGTTGTGCACCAGGCTCTTCTCCAAGACCTGTCTATACATGCTCAACTATAAGATGTGTCTCATGCTTTAAAATAAAAATAATATGTAACAAATCTCATATTATGTATATATTCAATTTAAAATTTAAAATTTAAGTTATATTCAGAATATGTAATTTATAATTGACTTTAAATATAATAAAAAAATTAAATTACCATTTGATCTGAAGCTTGCTCTGCATGTCCTCCTAGTGGTGTAACTATGTTTGGGTCAGGGTTGAAAGTTGCACTAACAAAGTCTTATAAGATCAAAATTAAAGCATGTACAATTGAATTAGGTTTATATATATATATATAGTCAAGTTTGCACATTTTGTGTAGAAAGTTTTGTAAAAAACCTAGAAATTAGTGGCCTCATGAGTAGCTGCAACATCAAATGTTTGCCCGATGCCCATTCTCATTATGGCATCAACCTAGACATACATGTACATAGACATTTAACGCTTATAATATTTATAAGTGTACATGCATGTATTTCATATATCTGGTGAATTCAAAATTCATAAAATTGTAACTATACTAATGTAAACTTTAAACAAATTTACAATATGAATGTACCTGCCCCTGATCTATGATGCCCGATAGGGGAGGAGTGGTTGACAATCCCTCAGGAGGGATCGACGTGGATGCCGTTTGACTTGCCTAAACCAACATAAATATTTCAAACATATATGTGATTCAATTATAAATTATAAATTCAAGTTAAATTTATGATTTCATATATAATTTTAAAAATTGAAATCAAAATACCCCATAAGGGTTGCCGAGTACAATCGGTGTCGATGTATGTACTCATGGAACAAATGATTACCCCATCGTTAGTGTCATCTGTACACCAAACAATTTGATTGTTAAAATGTATTGCAAAATTTTCTTTGATATATACATCCATCAAAATTCTTATAAAATGAACGTACATAGATGCATATTTATACCTATGTCATAGTGTCCTCAGGGTGATGGTTTTTTGTAAGAAACTCTACAAATGAACTGATGCGACTAGATGAACCACCAGAATCTCCCCGTCCACCTAAACTAGGTGTGGCATGATCAGGTCCATAGCATACTTGATGACAACTACTACATATATGGGGGATGAGCCTCGACATTCCTAGAGTGGTACTCAGACCAGCTCCATAAAAAACTCCTCCATCATCATCATCTCTATGCTCCCCACCCGCTATCATAGAAGCATGTTGATCAAGGTCTCCTACGAGTGTACTAAGGGAACCTAATGTTGAGACCAAAGCTCGATGATGTACATGTGCGGGAATGGGAGGACCAGGAGCAACAACAAGGGGTTGTGCATGCACGGGGTGTTGGGGATCAAACCTTGCCCCTAACCTCTATTGTGGCATGCCGCCACCAACACCCTAAAATGATCTAAAATTTAAATAATTGGGCTTTTGCCCCAAAACAAACTCTACATACAGTTTTCTCAAAAAATACAATGGGTAATCCCAATTAGCATGTGGGGGACTATCGAAAACCATATACCATCGATCCCAAAAATGTGCACTCATCTGTGGATGTATGCACCACCTCATGGATATTCTAGATTTTTTGGGTGGAATGGGTTGTCAAGTAACGGGGTCAAGAAAGTAGGGGGCTAGATGGTTTTTTTATTTTATTTTAAGGTCTAATATTTGTTTGTAAGAGAGACCATTAGAATAAAATTGTCTCATTTGTTCCCTCTCTCATTGATGCCTATCAAGATCAGAATCGATCATCCTAATGGTATCAACAACGTTTTGCATTGCAAATGCAAAACGTCTCACATGTGGTGGAATCAATCTCTTCATAGCATTGATTTGATTTTGTAAGCATGCAACTTGATCATTTATGCATGCTCGCAAGCGAGCCTTGTTAGATGCGATAGGTGCTGGATGTGGCATATTAGGTGGAGGTGGAGGGGGAGGTGGAGGCGGTGGTGGATTGATGATATAATCAATGTTAAAATCATCCATGATATGAGATATAAATGTGCATCTGCATTAAATCAGACAAAATATGATGTGCATACATATATTAAGATCATATATTTAATTGAAATAGGATGAGCATACATATATATTAAGATCATATATTTAATTGAAATGCACATATATATACATTGATTGAACTTGAGCATGTCCATACAAAATTCAAAATTTAACATGTACATACATTTAAAATAAAAAATATGATGCATAATTTACATGTGTACAAATCATTAAACTAAACTATGTACATACATACAAATTTCAAAATTTAAGAACTATATGCAAATTTTTAATACATGCATGTACATACTAAACAATAAACTTGAAACATTCACAAAAGCTCATTTTATGTCTAACACACACACACACACACACACACACACACATATATATATATTACAATTTTTTAGCAGGAGAAATCATGATCTAGTAGATAGTCATAAAATATATACTATTATATATTGTTCATTATAAGTTCATAAATTCCACCAAATTCATAAATCCATGTCACTAAAAATATCCATCTAGAACCAAAATCATAAATTCATGTCACTAAAAATATCCATCCAACCAAATTTATAAATTCATCACACAAAATATCCATCGTTCACCAAATTCATAAATTCATAACTATCTAAGATAATTTTCTTAATTTAGAAACTATTGTGGCTCTCTACTGCATCTCTTCATTTCTTTGTGTTTTCCTTTTCAGAATCGGAAGTTCTCCTTTCCTCTCGCCATTGTCAAAAATCATCTAAGATCCCATCCATAGCCCTGAAAACATCAACAAGGGTTTGCATCCTAGATGCAAACATCCTCACAGGAAGTGTGACACATTCTTCATTTTGAATAATGTTGATTTGATATTGGATGGTTCTAACATTGGCATTGATTTGTGCTTGCAAATGAGCATGTTCATCGATTTCAGGTGGTGAATGTGGGGGGTTATGAGGTGGAGTGGGTGGAGGTGGAGGTGAAGGTGGTGGAGATGGATGGCGTGGAGGTGGATTGCGAATATTATTGAATGGATCCATGTGATCTTTAAGCTATGAGTGAACCTGCATTAAATTTGTAATTTCAAGATGTAAGATACATGTTTAGGAAATACCTTTAAACCATTCAATATAAATGGCCTTAAATAATTGAATACAAATGATAAAATATGTAAGCCTTATTTATGTCTAAGGCACATGTTACTTGAATGAAAATACAATTAACTATTAATATTATAATCTTGCATGATCTTATTATTGTTAAATTTGGTTGCCTTGGGCAACTTTGAACACCAAATTTTAAGAACTTCTTTGATCCCCTTAAGAAATGTGATATTGGGACCCCTTAAGAAATCAAATTATGATTTAGGGTGAAAGGATGGCTTAAGGGGATCTACATCTAGTGAGGTCCTAAGATAAAATGACATGGATCAAGTGAGTAAAATTTGGTGAAGTTACCCAAGGCAACCAAATTTCATTAAGAGCCTTTAAAGAAAAAATGATGGCTTTAGGGTTTAGGGTTTACACTTTAGAGTTTAGGGTTTAGGGTAATAGGATAGCTTAAGCGGATCAACATGTAGTAAGATCCTAGAACAAAATTACATGGCATAAGGAAATAAAATTTGGTGGAGTTTCCTAAGGAAACCAAATTTCATTAAGAGCCTAAGAAAAAAAGATGGCTTTAGGGTTTAGGGTTTAGAGTTTAGTGTTTAGGGTTTAGGGTAATAGGATAACTTAAGGGGATCTATGTAGTAAGATCCTATGACAAAATTACATGGCATAAGGGAATGAAATTTGGTGGATTTTCCTAAGGCAACCAAATTTCACTTTAAGGTCAAGTAGGAAAAAATGAATGGTTTAGTGTTTAGGGTTTAGATTTTAGAGTTAAGGGTTTAGGGTTTACAAAACTTAGGGTGAAGTTTTGGTGCCCCTTGCAATATAATGAAATTGCAAGTTAGTGAAGAACATTTTCTTGTGGAATATTTGATTGAGATCTACTCTTGTTTCAACTGACCAACCTAGATCATGAAGTCTCATTCATATTATAATCTTGCACGATCTTATTATTGTTAAATTTGGTTGCCTTGGGCAACTTCACCAAATTTTAAGAACTTCTTTGATCCCCTTAAGAAAGTCATATTGGGACCCCTTAAGAAATTGATTTATGATTTAGGGTGATAGGATGGCTTAAGGGGATCTAGATGTCTAGTGAGGTCCAAATTTAGTCATACTATGACCTCATTGGTTCATAGCTCCGGGTCAAAAGTGTTTACCCCTCTAATAAAAAAAAGTATCAAGTTAAAAATGAATCAATCTATACATATCACAAAAATAACATACATCTATCAAAACAAGTAAAAATTTCCTCCTATATTAGAGGATATCAAAATAAATATGAAATATTTTAATAATTATACTTGTAATCACTTATTAATAAGTTATATCATACATAATTTTAATCACATAATAAAGGAATAAACATACATATGTAGAAGATACAAAAATAAAAAGAGGCTACTCACATGGATCTTGATCCTTCTAGGAAGTGCCTAGATTGGTGTATTTCATGTAGGATTCTATGTAGGTGTTGGGACCTTCACCTCTCTCCTTGTATATTTCCAATAATCCCACTCACTCACTCTATAGAATTATTTCCTTTGTTATTAGAGTTCTTTTAATCTTCTAAATTGACCTCTTATTTATAGGAGCACAATATGAATCCTCCTCCTCTCTCTATTGTAATAATACCCTAGTTCCTCCAGCCTATCATGATGTATCTCCTCCCTTTCCCATGTAATAGGTGTACCTTAGGTGTTAAATGGTTCCATCTTGGTCTCATTATTGATGCATTTCTATCCTCCCACATAAATCTATATAGTATCAAAATATAGGTAATTTTATGGTTATTGAATCTCCCTTAATTGCTAAAGAATCCATTATACTTGAGGATGGGTGGATTATTATCTAGGATCACATCTTAAAAATCCTATAGAGGTCATGGTATGTGTTTCTTAATACATATATTCCCATACAAACCTCTTTCCATGTATTATCAACTCTCCTATATAATAGACACCTTACTATTTAAATTTCATAGGATATATACCCAAGTGTTTCCAATTGGAATTGCTATAATTATACTTTTATGGTATTCTAGATATTCACAATAGTTTTCATAAATCTACCAAATAGACCCATTCTTGACATTGAACCTACATAATTTTAGGTATGTCCAATGAAAGAAAATTGACCCATAGCACTCTCTCTTGCGCTCTCCTATCTTGTGGATATAATAGAATAAAGTTTTCTTCCAATGATTTAGATCCCTATTGATCATGTCTAAGTGTCATAGAGAGTGATCATCCACTCTTCATAAACTTGTAGAAACCAAAATGTTTTATATAATGTGTTCAAATAAGTCAAAACATTACAAAAAGCTCTACTGGATGATGACAACAAAGGGTTTTTTAAGGCAGTCAAATTTCATTTTAAGGTCCTAAGAAAAAATTCAAATGCTTTAGTGTTGAGGGTTTAGATTTTACAATTCAGGGTTTAGGGTTTAGCAAACTTAGGGTGAAGTTTGGGTGGCCCTTGGAATAATTTAGACTTGCAAGTTAGTGCCAATTGGAATTGATTGTATGTGCTTGGATTTACAAATTTGCTAACTAAATTTGAAAACAAACATTGATAAACTTTATGAATTTTAACTATTCTTTAACATATTGTTTTCTAATCTAATTATAATTTAACATTGAAACTAAAGTTTAACATATCGTTTTCTCCATACAATGCAAATAAAATTTAAAACATTTAAGCAATGCAAATGAATTTTCTTGAGCTCAAAATTACCTAGCTTTGAAAATAAAAATGATTTGTTTGATTTCAATTTAGGGTTTTAACAATTTTTTTTGTTCCAATTCAATTTAGGGTTTCAATTTCTAAGAAATTAGGGTTTTTAATGCAATTTTTTCATTTCAGTTCAAACTAGGGTTTTCAAATTCAATTTTTTCATTTGATTTGAATTTAGGGTTTCAAAAAGCTTGATTAGGGTTTCTAAATGCAATTTTTATTTCATTTCAATTTCTAGGGTTTTGAAATGTAATTTTTTTTGTTTCGTTTCAATTAGGGTTTTCAAATTCATTTTTTTTGGTTTAATTGAACAATTTAGGTTTCAAAAGCTAAATTTTGTTTGTAAAACATAATTCAAGGTTCATTTTTTCATTTCTATTAAAAAATCTTCAGATTTCATTGCATTTTGATCTATTTCTACAATTACTCATTTCTACTATAAGAGGAAAAAATGCTCAAAACGTGAAATAAATTTAAAAAAATAATGCTAAATTCACTTATTTTATTCACAATTTCAATAATAAATGGAAAATTGCAAAAAAAAAGGGGCATAGGCAGGTACCTGGAGCTATTTTTGGAGGTCATTGTTGCCTGTACTTGAGATCCTATCCATTGCAAAATAAACTCTGTTCATTTTTAAAAAAATAAATAGCATTAGAAAATAGGATCTCGATTTCTACAAAACAGGATCCCCATTTTTATAAATCGGGGTCCTGTTTTGTAGTAATCAGGGTCTTGTTCCTTGTCTGTCATTTTAGAATCCTTTAGGAAATGGGATCCCAATTTTTAAAAAGTGGGATCCCATTTTGTATTTAGGCTCAAGATCTCGAAGCTAAATGGGATCTTGATTTTTAAAAATTGGGATCCCGTTTTTGCAATGATGATTTCTATTTTTTGGCTAAGGCAAAAACTTCCACGTTTCATGGACTCAAGTTTGTGCACTTACCCAACTATGAGATTATTTCTTGCTTATGCTACATACAAAGACTATAAAGTCTATTAGATAGATGTGAAATCAACATTTCTGAATGGATAACTTGAAGAAGAAGTGTACATCGAACAACTAGATGGATTCCAATTGATAGTTAAAGGAGTTATAGTTTGTAGACTGAAGAAAGCACTGTATGGACTTAAGCAAGCCCCTAGAGCATGGTATGCTAGATTGGACAAATATCTATTGAAGCTTGGATTCACAAAAGGTACTACTAATAGAAACTTATATTTCAAATTAGATCATGACAAGGAGTTGATTATAGAAGTTTTTGTTGATGATATCATTTTTGGAGGAGATGATAATCTATGTATGAAGTTTGCTAATGAAATGAAGAGTGAATTTTAAATGAGCATGATTGGTGAGATGAAGTTCTTTCTGGGATTGCAAATTAAAAAATTGGACCAAGGGATTTTTATCTCAGTCCAAATATGTGAAAGAGCTATTAAAGAAGTTTGGAATGGATGACTCCAAACCTAATTGTACTCCCATGGAGACCAGATGTAAATTGACAAAATATGATGATTCCCTCAAAGAAAATCAAACTTGGTACAGGTCAATGATCGGTGGATTTCTCTATCTAACTTAGAATAGACCAGACATTATGAATGTTGTATGTATGGTGGCTAGATATCAAGCTAATCCAAAGAAGTCACATGTGACTACTGTGAAGAGAATTTTTAGATATCTAAAAGGAACAATCGACTTTGGACTTTGGTATCCAAAGGACGATGATCTTACTTTGTGTGCATACACTGATGTAGATTGGGTTAGTGATGTAGATGACAGGAAAAGTACTAGTGGTGGTGCTTTCTTCCTAGGGAAGAAGTTGGTGTCCTAGTTGAGCAAAAAGCAAAATTCAATTTCTCTATCTACTGCTGAAGCATAATACATTGTTGCTGTAAATAACTGCACTCAAGTGATATGGATCATTGAAATAGATCTGTTAAAAGATATCAGGGTGGTATATAATGAATCTATTGCATATACTATGACAATTCAAGTGCAATAAATATCTCAAAGAATTTGGTACTGCATTCTAAGACCAAAAATATATCAATAAAGTTTCACTTCCTGAGAGAGAAAGTGAATGAGAAAGAAGTCATATTGGAGTATGTGCCTACAAAAGAACAAATTGCAGATATATTTACTAAACCATTGCCGAAGGATACTTTTGAGTATCTCAGAGGAATGCTAGGGGTAATCACCCCTCCTGATAATAACTAAAGATGCATTTATTTGCATCAATCTAAGAGCTTCATTGCTATATTCTGGTCCGGATTGATGTTTTCATGGCTGCTACTCAGGGGGAGTAGTCAGATGTGTGGATATGTGGTATAGAGCATGCATTATGGAAAGGTCATGGTTACCTTTTCCATTGATGTCAAAGGGGGAGAAGTGCATTGTGAAAATTCTTGTGAAGATATGTCTTGTGGAGAAGTACATGAGAAGAAGTGAGTGTGTTGGGTTGATGGTGTATTTTTTACATCATGTGTTGCCATCAATGCCAAAGGGGGAGATTTTTGGATGTTGTGGATATGGTCACTGATATGTGGTTGTCATTGATGTCAACACTATTAGCTTTTGGTGTATCAATTGTTGTATATGTTGAGGATATTGAGAAAATTGTAAAAGAAAGTGTTATGTGTTCCTAGTGGAACTATGCAGGTCAAAAAGGCATTGTGTTATGTACGTTGAAGATTGGATAATGTGGATTAAAGAGTTTAATGTTGAATGTTTCTAGATCATCTATCAGAAGTTTTAGAGGTCCGCGTCAAGTTTAGACTATGTTGTGGTCTGACAGTGTTTTGTTGGTTTCTGTTAGTTTTTTTGAATGAAGTTTGTGTAATTCTTGATATTTAAGGTGTTGTGGATGATTCTCTGTTGTTTCTTGGTTTTCTATGGTGTCTCTAGATCATTCTCTATCTTTTTGGTGTTTCCACATTATTCAAAGAGTCTGTGGTTGAAGATCTTTGTGCGCATGTTCGGTTTTTCTTGTTCCTAGCCAACATGTTGGTGATAGCAGGTTGTGGATCTTTGAGGTGAAATTAATTTGAGTCTTCTCACATTGGAGATGTTAATTTGGGTCTCCACTATGTTGTGGCCAACCTTGGTGGATTCACATTAAAATTTCATTTGTTAGTTGGGCTGACATTGAAAATAATTGAAACTATGTTTTATTTTCCTGGCCGACTAAGTTGGATTGAAATCCTGAGCAGTGGATATATAATGGCGATTAGTTCATTGTTGAAGGTGGTGCTTCATGTGCTCCTAAGTGTATATGTGTGAATATCATTTGATTGCAGAGAAAAGTGTGAAGAAGATTGTGCGAAGTGCAAAGAAGTGTTGAGCTTAATTGGAACTGTAATCAGGCTTAGAGAAGAAGCTATTCTCTTAGTTCACAAATCTTGGATGGTTTTAATCCAAACCCTATTGTTGGACAATGAGTCCTCTTTTGTAATTGAGCAGTGAGCTCTAGGCAGTGTGTCTGAATGCATATGCATTCCCTTTATTATTTTTTTTATACTTCTAGCAGAGTATAATCTTGTGGACTACCATCCACCATGGTTTTTCCCCAACTGGGTTTCCACGCAAAAAAACTGTGTTATTTGTCTCTCTGATGTGTTGATTGTTTATGGTTAATTGTTTATTCATCATATCTAAGATTGAGTTAAGATTAAAGAGGAAAGTTTTAGTTTCTATTACAACTAATTCATCCCCCACCTCTTAGTTGTGTGTCCTTGTTTTGCCAACCTGCATATCACGAAAAGGTAGATAAGACCAAGTGGAGTGAAATGAGTGTCTAGAGTTGTGTTACACTTTAGGCTAACAAAATAGTTTGAGACAAAATGATTTCACTAAAATAGAGCCATGCCACACTTTATGACAACAAAATAATTTTGGGTGAAACTACTTGATATCTACATGACACAAAGAGTTTGGACTGAATCTCTTTCACATGAAACTATTAAATTCATATAATTTAATATTAGAATTCAAACTATATTTGGTCTATATGAAAAAGTTTCAACTAAAACTTTTTAATTGAAAGAGTGCTTGAAATGCTTGTGCCTAGAACTATTTATGTGGTAGCATATGTGACTGTCTAACTCTTAGTTTGGAACAAATTTGACAAAAATTCTACTTCAACTCCAAGTTTCTTTAACCAAATATACTTTTATAAAATTCTAAAAATATTTCTTTGTAGAGCTTGGAGTTTATATATATTTTGATTTTATGACTTTTTAGGTTATTATAATCAAACATGAGATTGATTAGAAACTATTTTTTTTTAAATATTATTAATTTTTAATAAGAAATATATGATGTAGTAGAGGAATCCTCTCCAAAATATTATATATATATATATATATATTTAAAAAAGTTCACTTATCAAAACTATAACATTTTAAGAAATTATTATAAAAAATATTAATTTTAAATATATAATAGATTTAAATTATCTATTTTTTTGCAATGACATCCCATCAACTTCACTTTTTTCAAAACATACATTAACAATTATATATTTTATTAGTTTATTTATTTTTAAATTCAAAACATACATGCCACTTTTAGGCAATTAAAGTTGAAAAGCTATATTTGTGTTGGTCATTTCCTTTATACAAATGTGACATAGTTTCAAACTTTCACCTAATGCTCTAGTTGAAAGAAATTTCCAATTTATGTTCTAGTTAACTCTCATTGATTTGGGTGTTTGAATTTGCATGGAATTTGACCATTTTTAGCCCATATTTTCTCTTGTGGTTTTAAAAACAATTAGTAGTTTTTAGTTTTGGGTCTTGCTTATATTTATTGGTGCATAATTTGGAGATGTATGATTGTGTAATTTTACAAAAGGTTATACTATCAAAATTTCTCCAAACTTGTATTATTTTTCTTCTTTGATGGCTTGAGCGTATTGATGGGTGTGTGCAAGAAGTTGAGTCCATTTTTTGGTCTAAAAGTGGAAGTGTTTTCCTTGATTTTCAGACTTTGTCACATTTGACCTAAAAATTTGAAGCACAAGTAAAGATTGAATCTTAAAAAAATCAGTAATATGAAATGTAGTACTTAAGAGTCTTTCCAAATATGTAATTTATTTTAATACCCAAATTATACAAATTAATTTTTAATAGGCATGTCTAAAAACCACTGTTTACAAGTCATTTTTTCAAGACCATACCATGCATGTGTACGGCAACCATATTTTGACCTAAATAAAAGTTTTTTTTGGAATCCTTTTGGGAAAAGATCTGCAAGACATTGAAGATTGTTCACAATTTTTTTTTTTGTAATTTTTTTGAATATTTTTTATTGGCAGTAATTGTTGTTTTGAAAACCCCTCGTCTATGTCATGCATAATATGACCCAAGCTTATCATTTTTTAATTTTATTTTTAAATTGAAAAGAATTGTCCGAAGATTGTTCATGTATAATTTACTTTTCAAAAAATTATTTTAATAAAAAAATTATTAAAATAATAAGAAAACATGTTATTTCAAGTTTATGGATCAGTTCCATTGAAAATTATTTAAAAAATAGAAAAAATAAACCAATTGTAAAAAAAATACATATTTGAAATCTACACAATCTCATCTATGATGGGTTTTAATTTCATAAAAAAATTCTACAAAATGCGTCTTTAGACATATGTCTAAAGTCACTCTTTTCTAGTGACATTGACATGACCTTCAAGTTGCAGATCAAAGCAAGTCCAAAGCTAAGGGTTGGCTCCCCAAGCCTCTTTTCTGACACAAAACCCATAGTGAAGATTGGGCCGAAAATTGAAATTTTAAGAAATAGGATCCTATTTAGTTTTAATCAGGCCAAAAATTGAAATTTTAAAAATGAGATCCTATTTAGTTTTTTAAATTTTAACCCTTTAGGAAATGAGATCCCGCTTTTGGCTTGAGGTTTTGAAGTGAAACAGGATCTCATTTCACTTTTCTTGATTTCAAATCTTTGGCTAAGTTTGGAACTTCCATGAGAAGTAGACTCATCTTCTTGCTTTTACCTTGATGTTTGTAATCATATTTGTATTGGGAATAAATTGGTTTGAGTTTGAGAGGCAACCTTTTTGGTAGGGGTTTCCTAAGATAAATATTGTACTATTGTGGTGAATGCTTTTAATTTATGAAATTGTTAGATATTGCATGCATCTCTCTCCTCATTGATTAGTTGTAGTGAAGTGAAAATTGGTTTCGTGAAAGAAAAATGTGTTTTCCTTAAGAGTGGTTTCAATATCACCACAATAGGTTCAATTAGCCTAGGTTTTTTGTTTAAGCTAATATACTATTGAGATTATGCCAATTATTTTTTTAGTATTTTAACTCTAAACAAATGCTTGTTTTATAAATAAAGCTATAACACTTAAAAGAAAGGAATTGATGTTGATAACAGAAAATACACAAAAGAATCACAAATTTAAAGCATAAATGAAAAATAGTAAAAATGAACCTACGCCAAAAAGATAAAGCTCATGCCAAACACTCACACTTTGCATAGACATCAAAGTGATGCATTGTTGTATCATATGGTCGAAAAATCAAAAACATTGGTCTACACAAAATAATGACACTTTATATACAATGACGATTTCCAAAAATAATAGAACAATAACAACAAATTTAAGTAGTATATCGAAGAAAATTAATAAAATTGAAAATATAATAGAAATGATGAAGATATCACTAGATGATGAAGAGGATGGATCATTTTCTTCTTCAATGAAATCTGCCACACGAGAAGAAAAACATATTTTTTTTTACTATTTAGAGATTTTCCTTTAGACCAAATTTTTGTTTTGATATTCTATCTCAATAACAACTTATTTTTGATTGTTTAAAAAAACAAAATTGACAAATATAAAAACTTTGCTAAATAAAAAAATAGATAACAATAATAATAACACTAAGAAATATAAAATTCAAATCTTAAATGTCAATAATACTCAATATACAACGAAGATATAGCAATGAGAAAACAAGAAGGGATTGGAGCAAAATACGAATAAACAATATCATCTCAAAAACCTTAGAAGCCAAAAAGGATAGTGATGGTTTTGTTGGAGATGCTACCACAATCCACATGAACATGTGACAAAATGAGAGCCTTCACATAGACGAAATGTTGGTAATCAATTCAAAATAGTGGAGAAGATTTTTTTTTTTCCTGACTGGTGATATTAGCATGACACGCCTTCTGGTACTATGAGGACTAGCTAGCCCCTTGCCCCAATAAGGACTAACTTATCAATTGGTTATACAGATCAAATTTTGAGAGCCTTATTCACAATAAAGACAAAACTTCTAATTGCATTCAATTTAAATGACATGACAATTTGGCTTTAGGAAAATTCATTGCGAGCAATTCACCAAGGAAAATTGATGGCCAAGTAAAATTCACTCCCAACAAATCACCAATATTTTTTAATATATATTTCAAAAACTTGGTGAATTGCTGACTTGGCGGTGAATTTTCCGTGGAGGTGAATTACTGGCGTCCTTTGATAAATTGCTGGGGATGAATTTGTGGGATAATTAGTTTTTATTAAATTCTTATTCCACCGACTACGATCTGCAAATTTAATTTCTTTCAATTTCCAATTTTCCTCTGTTCATTTATCCCTTCCACCTCTGTTCTCTTCTTTGTGCTTTAGCTCCTTATCTTTCTATACTCAATCTGCTCTCCTCTGTAGCTGTGTGCCTGCAAATTCAACTCATGGCTTCTTTTTATCTGTGATGCCTCCCTCCATTTTATTCAGCATATGTTTACAACTCTATGTTGCACCTCCTTTTGGTTTCTTGTATGTTTACATACCACTCTTTTTCTCTTTTCCCATCTTCCATAAGCCGTGAACCCTTCCTATGTTTCTATTCAACGCTGGTTTTCTTTTTAAATCACTTACATTTCATAGATGGCACAATATGTTCTGGTTTTTCCTCTGCAAGTGATCTTCACCTATCATTTCCCTTAGGCGCGACCTCCCCTATCTCTCTTCCATCTGCCATGTCTCTTCTACTTGGCGGCTACCTCGATCCCCTCTGCTGCATGGGGCATATGGAATTGCTGGTGGTGAATTTTCCTAGAGCTACTGCATGGACTCTCTTCTGTGTGACATAATTTTCTTGGTTCATTTTGTTTTTCAAACCTCCTCATAGGCCGCAACCCTTAGTTTTCCATTCTTTTTGCATTCATTCCCTTCCAAATGCTGCGCCCATACACTTGCTATGTAATTTTTATTATCCAGTTTTTATTTTTTAACTTATACTCTCCCTTCCTCTTCTGGCTTTTGCAATCCTTTATTATCTGCTCATATTATTTTCCCTACTACTGCGCCTATCCATTTCTCAGGCCGGGCTTACAGTATGGTCCATGAGGGGGTTTGGGCATCTATTCTCATGGAGCTAGAGGTCTCACGGAGAAAAAATAATTATGCTATAAGATTAATTGGAATCTTTTCCTGAAAAATAGTAGCCCCTACCTTTTAGGACTTCAGATTTAAGCTGGTGAAATTGAGCTGAGCCTAGAAATTTCCCCCACGGCATAGGAATGTTTTCTGCCACTTGTCTATCATCTAAAATTTTAAATTATTATCCAAAAATAAAAATGAAAGAATTTTATTTATTTATTATTTTATCAAAGCACTTTCGAGCTTAAAATTTTAATATGCCCCTACTTAACTCCATTTTCTACTTAAATTTAAGCCGCGGGAGTGTTCCAATGCATAAATTTTATTATTGGAAAATGATAATTTAGAATCTTTTTATTATTGGAAAATGATAATTTAGAATCTTTTCCTATTTTAATGAAGCAGCTACTGTTTAGGAATTGAAAATAAGCTGTGGAAAAAAGGGTGGGGGGAGTGCAAGCAGGGAGGTAAGGGGAGGTTGAAAATAAGCATGCTAAAAATCCATGTGGCTCCACAAATTTCTTCCCTCTTTTTTAATATTTCCTTTCATTTTTTTAAAAAAAATTTATTATACAAGTTATTATTAATACTATTAATACAAATTTAAGCTGGCTGCTGAAAATTAAGCATTCATGGGTCCATCAACTCCACAAATAACTCCTAAATAAGTTGAGCAGTGGCTCCTAGCCAAAATAAGCTAAGCTACCACATGAGAACCAAGAACTTAAAAATATTCTTAAAAAAGCTAAGTAGCATCTGTTGAGACTTTTAAGGAAGCCCCCCTCCATAGGACCTTACTCTTAAAGAGCACAATCTAAGCTCTGACTTTCGGTCAAATGTCCATTTCGTTTCCATTTTCCGTTTTTGTTTTTTCGTTTTCTCACATCACTGTCATAGTTAATTTTTTTTTTTTGAAAAATCCTTTATAAGCAATGTATTGAGGGTACCTTCGTCAATTCCCACCTATTCATGTTCATGAATGAATGCAAAAAGCGTATGTAATGCATCTTCTTTTTGGCAAATTTCAACTTTGTTTGTATTTGTTCAATGTTTCAATTTATACAACTTAAAAGTGTCGTATTTCATACTCCTTTTAAGGGGATACAACATTGGATTTTTAGTATTTTTGGGACCCACCCTCTACAACCACCTCTCCCATTTTTTCTATCTCAGAGGAATTTTCCCATGGTGATGAGTTTTCAGTTGAGCAAAAAGTTGTCAAATGCAAGCAGTGTAAAGTTTCAAAGTGGTGCAACTTTTGTTTTGGAACTCGTATAACCAAAAAAAAAATTCCAACACATCTAAATGAGTACATTTATGCTAGGCATGGTCTTGTTTTGCACCCAAACACGCTGAATCACTTTGAGCTACATTGGAACGACGATTTACCTTAAGAGTCCAAAGTGCTAAAAGGAAGCAATCTTTGATGAGTTATTACTCAAAAATCATGTCACCTAGAAACAATCCGTCTGAGTCTACAAGATCATGTAGAGCCCCTATACAATAACCTTTCTCTATTTTTTATATCTCTAAGGTGTTTTCCAGTGGCGTCGAGTTTTTAGTTGATTGAAAAAGGGTCAAATGGATGTGGTGTAAAGGTGCAAAGGGGTTTAGGGTTCATTCTGCTCCTCGTGAGTAAGTGAATAAGAGAATCATTTATTCAAATACACTTAAGTCATGAACTACACACATGAATATAAAGTATACGCATGAAAACATGTAGGTCGTAAAGTATACATTGGAATACTCATAAGTGACAAAAGTATATACATAAGTTGTAAAGTATACACTTGAATACAAGTAAAGTATACATAATACACATGATATTATCATTCAAGAGTTTCTATCAAATATAGGGTTTACAAAATTCCACAGGCATACAACAAACAACCTTAATACATAGTCATTTCCTAGTAGGGGAAGGAAATAGATCGCATGTTGCCTTCATGGTCGACACACTCTTCCACAACAGTAGCACATTGATGTTCTAGAGTGACAAGCACTTATAAAAACCATCAAGGTAGCAATTAAACTACATACAATAGAAAATATGCTTAGAATAACAAATCTATATTATTCTAAACAACCTAAATGATGATGAAATGGTAATGCAAACTAGAAAAGATGTTTAGAATAACAAATCTATATTATTCTAAACAACCTAAATGATGATGAAATGGTAATGAAAACTAAAAAATATGCTTAGAATATCATATTTATATTTTTCTAATCTGTCGCATATTTCTACCAAAGGATCAAAGTTGGCTATTGTTGTAGCAGCTCCATGACCAATCATGCCAAGAACATCACAATATACTTCGAATGACAAATCTATATGGTCACAATAGAAAAGATGCTTAGACTAACAAATCTATATTATTGTAAACAACATAAATGATGATGAATTGGTACTAATGCAAACTAGAAAATATGTTTAGAATAACAAATCTATATTATTCTAATATGTCGCATGCCTCTGCCAAAGGATCAGAGCTAGCTATTGTTGTAGCAGCTTCAGGATCAATCGTGCTAGGAACATCACAATATACTTCGAATGACAAATCTATATGGTCACAATAGAAAAGATGCTTAGAATAACAAATCTATGTTATTCTAAACAACCTAAATAATGAACCTTAGCCAATAAACAATATCAAAATGTGATAAACAATATCACACATGTCCCATACAACAAATGATCCGCTACTCAAGTGTGAATAAAGGGTCATCTTTACCTTTAGAGTTTCCAGTAATGCTTCAAGATCAACACTACTATTTGTCCATAGTTCCTTTGTTTTTGGTCTAGCATGATGTCTCAATAACTTAACATTTGTTGCTATAGCAAGGTGCGAATACATGAATTTTTTTTTATGTTTCTCATAGTCTTCAAATGTAGGTATGTCATTCTTTCTAATCATATATGCTCTCAACCAAGTTCCGAAAACAACAACTAAACCTATATGATCATAAGTTTTTTATCAACATCTAAATATACTTAGAATAACAAGTCTATATTATATTAAACAATCTAAATGATGATGAAATGGTAATGCAAACTAGAAAAGATGCTTAGAATAACAAATCTATATTATTCTAAACAACCTAAATGATGATGAAATGGTAATACAACCAAGTTCGAGAAACAACAACTGAACCTATAGGATACATGAACCCATCATCATTTGTCATCGGTTGTGTTAGATTTTTATTTCTCTGTAAATATCATGTCAACCAATAGTCTAATCCCTCATCATTCCCCTATAGTACTACAACTACATAGAAATCTCCTGGTTGTACAAGATCTAAAAGATGGTCGTAGTCAATTGAACTTTCCATTACATCATCTAATGAGGATTGTGCTACAAATAAAGGGGTTAGGTGTTGTGGAATCCATATATCTACCCACTCACTTGACTCGCACTGATCCCAATCACACTAAATATAATTTTGAAAAAAAAGCCATTTCTCCTATCCATATGATCCATGCACCTACATCTGAGTTTTGAAAAAAATGCATCTTTGAAGAATCTCTAATTGTTCGACATTCCATTTTGTCTCCCATTGTGCCCTTCTCAACCAACCAAAAGAACCTACACACTTGTGAATCAAGTGTCCCTCCTCGTGATAGTGCATAAGTCCACCAATCAATAATAGAATGTGCATCACTGAATGTTGCACCACCTCTGATCTTCATTTCTTCCTTAACCAAAGCTCTCTTCACACATGCACTTGCACCATCATGCTCACATTTTCCATGCCTAGCTTCAAAAACACTCCAAATATGTGGTACATCCCTCTCTATATGCATCCTGCTCAACCAATAAAACATGTAAGCATTCTTGAATTTCCTTGTGCAATTATTTGACCAAATTAGATGTTGACCCATTGCAATTCCTTTTTCCTACAAGAACTCAAAAATAATTTCAAAATAATGTTGTACAAACTTAGATGAATGAGATCTATCATCACTCCTATAAAAATAGTACTCACTGATTATCTTCCTGTCCTCTTTTGTACTATCAAGGCATGTCTATATGTTATGCAGACAAAAATAGGAATTTGAATAGAATTATAATATTGTGATTGAACTTCATTTTGTGGTTGCAATGTGTAATTTTCAGCAAAAAAACCTAGAGATACAATAGTTTCAATGGGGAAAGAGTCCCTACACATCCTGAATTGTCGATCCAACCACTACAACTTGTGGCTATGCCTTGCATACTTATAGAAAATATTTTTTTTAAAATCAGAAATAAAATCAACAATACTTACATCTCTTGCAACCAACTCACATTTAGAACCCTCACCTCCACTCTTCAATGTGTATTTGACTGTCTCAAACCTTTTTTCTCAACAATCTTGTTACCAAAATCATGCTTGCTGCCCTTATGAAAGCATGTTACAAACTTCGATAAACCACCACATTGCAATCAAGTTTCACTTAAACAATCATTTCTATAAAATAAGGAACCATCACCTCTAAAGCATAAAAACGAATCTAACAACTCCCTGGATGACTTGGGAAGTTGCACTGCATGACACTCCTACAACATTTTTTATGCATAGTAGAACAAATATGGCATAATAATTCATGATACATTGAAAACTCAACATGGTACTTACAACATGTATTACGAACATTAATAGGTACACAATAAAATGACTTGCATGACTGAAAAGACCTTTGTGAGATTTGCAAATTTGGATGTTCTTGACAAAATTGTTTGTACAAAATTGTTTGGCCACATTCCAAAAAATGTTTAGTTTAAATCAATACAAGTTTGTCTCACTAAATGAGCCTTTCTCAAATGATGGCTTACTAGTGAGGTTGTGATCTCTCTACGAGCAACCCTTTTATCTTTTTCCCTACTGGTCTTTCCAATAGAGGTTAGAGCATTAAAAATATTTTTTACAATAACACTATTTTTTTTTTGTTTTTTTGTGACGTGAATCTTCAATTTTTTTAATAATGGTCTCATTTTGTAAACATTAAGTAATTGCACAAAAATTTGACATTGTTTGGTTAATGCCTTATTGGAAAAGTATTCATTGAACATTTTGGTAGCCCACAAACAAACCGTTTGTTGTGACCTTTTTCCTTCAAGATTATCAGTTATGTTCTCATCTATTTCAACCAACCATTTATGTATTCTTTTGTAATTAGGTGTTACATAAGGTTCATTTTCAACATTTTCAATAACAATTTCATTTTCAGCAAAATTTTCATTTTCAATCACAATTTCATTTTCAACAACATTTTCATTTTCAATAACATTTTCATTTTCAATAACAATTTCATTTTCAACAATATTTTCATTGTCAAGGTCGTTCACATTTTCATTTTCAATTTCAATGTTTTCATTCAATTTCAATATGATGTTCAATATTTTCAATTTCTATTTCATCTTCCCTTGTATTAACATTTAATGATGCAAAAGAAGCTTCAATTTGAATATTTTTCATACCTTGTCTTCTTTTCCTATGACTTTCTCTTTTGCTCTATATGCTTCAATTTCATCTACTGTTAATTTCTTTTTACCTTTTCTCTTATGGTGAATGCTGCTTCCTATTGCACAAACAAAAAAACATACACAAATGATTGTAATTGTTAAAAAAGTATAGGAGAATCTTTCAAAAACAGAATTTTGTTTGATGCAGACAAAAAGCACGAGAATTTCGTGACAAAAAGAATGTAGGGACCATTGAAATAATCAAAACGGTCTCATTTTTGTTTTTATATAACTTACAAAATGAATATCCATTTCAAAACGAATATCTGTTATAAACAGATATTCGTTTACTTTAGTGTTATGGATTATTATATGTAATAATATATATATTTATTACATATTAATATCCTATATTAATTTATTATATATATTTATATATTAATATATAATATATAATATATATTTATATTATATTAATTTATTATATATATTTATATATTAGATACTATATATTAATATATATTATATATTATATATAATATATTAATTTATGTTATATATTATATATAATATATTAATTTATGTTATATATTATATATAATATATTAATTTATGTTATATATTAATATGTATTGTTGCTTGTGCAAGTGTATAACCTATAACAAAGAAAACAAATATCTGTTTACTTGAGTTTTAAGAATTATTATTTTATATGATATATGATATATATATTTATTACATATTGATATTATGCTACTATATAATATATAATATATATTCATATATAATAATATATTAATATTATATTAATTTATAATATATATTATCCCACACTTTCTCTCTCTCCCTCTCTCCCTCTCTCCCAATCTCTCTCTTTCTCTCTCTCCCTCTCCCTCTCCCTCTCCCTCTCCCTCTCAAGTCTCTCTCTCTCTCTCTGCCACTCTATACACTAAACCCACTCTCCCTCTTAGGTCTCTCTCTCTCTCTCCCTCCCTCCACTAATGTATTTGACTACAAATTCTGACGAATGTTTGGTGACATGTCAACTTACTAATGCAACACTGATTTAAATTTCATTGCTGGAATTTTGTCCCTTTAATCACCAATTTTTATATGTCGAAACCACGACCCAACATCGTTGGTTAGCGCCACAGAAAATGTTGGCAATGTTCGTCACAACATCAACATAACTTCGTCCATCTATCGACGCAAAAAATTACAAAATGTTGCAGAATACCCAGTTGAAATTGTCAAAAAAACACCAAACATTCATCCATTGTCCGACGAGGTCGAGCAAACCATCGTTGCCATTACGAAGAAAACTACATCACGTGTAAAACAACCTCGTCACAAATTTTTGTGGTTTGTCGGGGCTATGTTCATCGAAATTGCAACGAAACCCTATAATTTTTTTAAAAAATAATTCATTCAAACATCTTCTAGTTTCCCCGACACTATAAGTCTCCCCGATGTTCATTCCTTCGATCTTGAGTGTGTCACCAAGACTCTTGCCAATTGAACTTCCATCGGCATGACAGGAAGACATTTCAAACTCATTCCGAGAGTATTTATCTCATTGGGGAAATTTCTTTGTGCTTTGTCGGTGAGATAGGATGGGTATCTTATAAAATGGTATTTCATCGGTGAGACATGTATGATCAGACTGACTTATGGATCTCATTCTGAGAGTATTTGTCCTGTCGGGGAACTTCTTCATCGGCAAGACCACAGGCTGTATCTTCCTAATATATATACTCCTATGAAATTTGATCAGTGTGATAGTCTTGACCTCTCATCGATATGCCCAAATCACCTGCACCCACTCATGCCAATATGGATTATTTATCAAATGTTTTTTCTTAGAGGGATTTTAACGAACCAAAAGGTCAAAACTGATGCAATCATTGGTAATTATATCTCTTCAATTTGAAATTTGTGAACAATGGGTCTTGGATACATATAGTGAGTAAATAGCTTATAAGAACAATGGTAGAATACCCAACAATGAAGACTTGGGTAAAAACTGCCATAGAAATTGCTAGATACATCTCAAATGACCTACAATAATGCAAGTCCCAAAGCATATGGGCATAGTGTTGAAATCCCACACATGGAAACTATAGCAAGTCGAGTAAAGAGTAGATTTCTGAGTATAACAATAGGGTAAGTGCACAAAGTTGAGTCCACGAAACGTGGAAGTTTTTGCCTTAACCAAAAAATTGAAATTGGCATTGAGGAAACAGGATCCCCTTATAGTTCAGGATCCCGAGCCTGAGACGAAATGGGATCCCGCTTTTTAAAACTCGGGATCCCGTTTCCCACAGGACCTCGAACCAAAGGAAAAGGAACGGGATCCTGATTGTCAAAAAATGAGATCTCGATTTCTGGATCCTGATTTATAGAAATCGGGATCCCGATTTCTATAAATCGGGATCCCGATTTCTATAAATCGGGATCCCATTTTTTATAAATCGGGATCCCGTTATTTATAAATCGGGATCCCGTTTTATACTGATATATTTTTTTTTTAAAAGATAGATTTCACTGCTCAACGGACAAGACCCCTAGTATTGGCGACAATGACCCCCACGATCAGCAACAGGTACCCACCTACATGCCATTTTTTTGCATTTTTCTATTTTGAATTGAAATTTTGAAAAAAATAAGTTAATTTAGCATGTTTTTTTAAATTTATTTCACATTCTAAGCATTTTTTAAACTGTTATAGTAGAATTGAATAATTGTAAAAATAGATGAAAAAATGCAATGAAACTTAAAGGTTTTTTAATAAAAATGAAAAAATGAACCTTGAATTGTGTTTTAGAAACAAAATTTAACTGTTGAAACCTAAATTGTTCGATTAAACCCAAAAAAAATTGAATTTGAAAACCCTAATTGAAAGAAAACAAAAAAATTGCATTTCAAAACCCTAGAAATCGAAATGAAATAAAAACATTGCATTTACAAATCCAAATAAAGCTTTTCGAAACCCTGAATTCAAATCAAATGAAAAAAATTGAATTTGAAAACCCTAGTTTGAATTGAAATGAAAAAATTTCATCAAAAACCCTAATTGTTTAAAATTGAAACCCTAAATTGAATTGGAACAAAAAAATTGTTAAAACCCTAAATTGTAATCGAACAAATCATTTTGATTTTGAAAACTAGGTAATTTCGAGCTCAAAAAAAATCATTCGCATTGCTTAAATGTTTTAAATTTTATTTGCTTTGTATGGAAAAAATGATATATATTAAACTTTAGTTTCAATATTAAATTATAATTAGATTAGAAATCAATATGTTAAAGAATAGTTAAAATTCATAAAGTTTATCTTGATGTTTGTTTGCAAATTTAGTTAGCAAATTAAATCTAAGCGTACAATTGATTCCAATTGACACTAACTTGCAAGTCTAAATTATTCCAAGGGCCACCCAAATCACCTAAGTTTGCTAAACCTAGACCCTAAAATGTAAAAATCTAAACCCATAACAAAAGCATTTGAAATTATGAACCCTAGACCCTAATCTTTCATTGGACATACCTAAAATTATGTAGGTTCAATGTCAAGAATGGGTCTATTTGGTAGATTTATGAAAACTATTTTGAATATCTAGAATGCCATAAAAGTATAATTATAGCAATTCCAATTGGAAACACTTGGGTACATATATATCATATGAAATTTAAATCTAGGAAGGTGTCTATTATATAGGAGAGTTGATAATACATGGAAAGAGGTTTGTATGGGAATATATGTATTAAGAAAAACATACCACATGACCTCTATAGGATTTTTAAGATGTGCTCCTAGATAATAATCCACCCATCCTCAATCATAATGGATTCTTTAGCAATTAAGAGAGATTCAATAACCATAAAATTACCTATATTTTGATACTATATAGATTTATGTGGAAGGATATAAATGCATCAATAAGGAGACCAAGATGGAACCATTTAACACCTACAAGGTACACCTATTACATGGGAAAGGGAGGAGGTACATGATGATAGTTTGGAGGAACTACATGCTATTATTACAATTTAGAAATAGGAGGATGATTCATATAAAAGAAATATAATTAAATATTTATATTATTTAATATATTATATTTAATATAATATATTAAATAATATAAATATTTAATATCATAAAATATAATATAAGATTACAATTAAGGATAGGTAATGTTACAATTTACTTGGGGTTTTAATGAGGATTAGGCTTAAGATTCAATTAGGTTTGTAGTAAATAGTTAGGTTACAATTAGGAATATATAGTAAATATTAATATAATTATAATACAAATATAAATTAATTTAAATATAATATAATATAGGAATACATTTAAGATTAGGTAAAGGTTATAATTTAATTAAGTTTCAATTAGGTTTGCAATTCAATTAGGATATGGTTAGGGGTGGGGATCATTTAGCATTCTACTATTGTTAGAGTATGGGTTACATTTAAGATTATTGTTATTTTTGTGATATGTATAGATTGATTCATTTTTAACATCATGATACTTTTTTTTATTAGAGGGGTAAACACTTTTGACCTAGAGCTAGATGGAACCAATGAAGCTACAGTATGACTAAATTTGGACCTCACTAGACATCTAGATCCCCTTAATCCATCCTATCACCTGAAATTGTAAATCGATTTCTTAAGGGGTCCCAATATGAAAAATTTCTTAAAGGGATCAAAGAAGTTCTTAAAATTTGGTGAAGTTGCCAAAGGCAACCAAATTTAACAATAATAAGATCGCGCAAGATTATAATATGAATGAGATTTCATGATCTAGGTTGGTCAGTTGAAACAAGAGTAGATCTCAATCAACTATTCCACAAGAAAATGTTCTTCACTAACTTGCAAGTTCATTAAATATTCCAAGGGGCACCAAAACTTTACCCTAAGTTTTGTAAACCCTAAACTTTGAACTCTAAAATCTAAACCCTAAACACTAAACCATTCATTTTGTCCTACCCAACACCATAAAGTGAAATTTGGTTGTCTTAGGAAAATCCGCCATATTTCATTCCCTTATGCCATGTAATTTTGTCCTAGGATCTTACTACATGTACATCCCCTTAAGTTATCCTATTACCCTAAACCCTGAACTCTAAAGTCTAAACCCTAAACCCTAAAGCCATCATTTTTTTTAAAGGCTCTTAATAGAATTTGGTTGCCTTGGGAAACTTCACCAAATTTTATTCATTTGAGCCATGCCATTTTCTCCTAGGACCTCACTAGATGTAAGTCCCCTTAAGCCATCCTGTCACCCTAAATTGTAATTCAATTTTCTTAAGGGGATCAAAGAAGTTCTTAAAATTTGGTGATCAAAGTTGCCATCATGATCTAGGTTGGTCAGTTGAAACATTTGAGTAGATCTCAATCAACTATTCCACAAGAAAATGTTCTTCACTAGCTTTCAAGTTCATTAAATATTCCAAATTCTAAACCCTAAACCCTAAACACTAAACCATTCATTTTGTCCTACTTGGGATCATAAAGTGAAATTTGTTTGTCTTAGGAAAATCCACCATATTTATTCCCTTTTGCCATGTAATTTTGTCCTAGGATCTTACTACATATATCCCCTTAAGCTATCCTATTACCCTAAACCCTAAATTCTAAAGTCTAAACCCTAAACCCTAAAGCCATCATTTTTTCGTAGGCTCTTAATGAAATTTGGTTGCCTTAGGCAACTCCACCATATTTCATTCCCTTATGCCAGGTAATTTTTTCCTAGGATCTTACTACATATATCCCCTTAAGTTATCCTATTACCCTAAACCCTAAACTCTAAAGTCTAAACCGTAAACCCTAAAGCCATCATTTTTTCTTAGGCTCTTAATGAAATTTGGTTGCCTTAGGCAACACCACCAAATTTCATTCCCTTATGCCATGTAATTTTTTCCTAGGATCTTACTACATATATCCCCTTAAGTTATCCTAAATCCCTAAAACCTAAACTCTAAAGTCTAAACCGTAAACCCTAAAGCCATCATTTTTTCTTAGGCTCTTAATGAAATTTGGTTGCCTTAGGCAACTCCACCAAATTTCATTACCTTATGCCATGTAATTTTTTCCTAGGATCTTACTGCATGTAAATCCCCTTAAGCTATCCTATTACCCTAAACCCTAAACTCTAAAGTCTAAACCATAAACCCTAAAGCCGTCATTTTTTCTTTAAATGCTCTTAATGAAATTTGGTTGCCTTGGGCAACTTCACCAAATTTTATTCACTTGAGCCATGCCATTTTCTCCTAGGACCTCACTAGATGTAAATCCCCTTAAGCCATCCTGTCACCCTAAATCGTAATTCAATTTTCTTAAGGGGTTCCAATATGACATTTCTTAAGGGGATCAAAGAAGTTCTTAAAATTTGGTGATCAAAGTTTCCCAAGGCCCAACCAAATTTAACAATAATAAGATCCTGCAAGATTATACAATATCAATAGTTAATTGTATTTTCATTCAAGTAACATGTGCCTTAGACATATAAATGAAGCTTACATATAATTTTATCATCCTATTTCAATTATTTAAGGTCATTTATATTGAATGGTTTAAAGGTATTTCCTAAACATGTATCTTACATCTTGAAATTACAAATCTAATGCAGGTTCACTCATATCTTAAAGATCACATGGATCCATTCAATAATATTCACAATCCACCTCCACGCCATCCATCTCCAACACCTTCACCTCCACCTCTGCCCACTCCACCTCGTAACCCCCCACCTCCACCACCTGAAATCAATGAACATGCTCTTTTGCAAGCACAAATCAATGCTTCTGCTAGAACCATCCAAGATCAAATCAACATTATTCAAAATGAAGAATGTGTTGCACCTCCTGTGAGGATGTTCACATCTAGGATGCAAACCCTTGTTGATGTTGTCAGGGCTATGGATGGGATTGCAGATGAGCATCGACAATGGCTAGAGGAGAGGATAACTCCTGATTTTGAAAAGGAAAACACAAAGAAATGAAGATCTATACAGTAGAGAGCCATAATAGTTTATAAATTAAAACAATGATCTTAAATAGTTATGAATTTGTAAATTTGGTGAACGATGGATATTTTGTGTGATGAATTTATAAATTTGGTTCCAAATGGATATTTTTAGTGACATGAATTTATGATTTTGGTTCTAGATGGATATTTTTAGTGACATGGATTTATGAATTTGGTGGAATTTATGAACTTATAATGAATGGTATATAATAGTATATATTTTATGACTATCTACTAGATCATGATTTCTCCTGCTGAAAAATTCTAATATATATATATGTGTGTGTGTGTGTTAGACATAAAATGAGATTTTGTGAACGTTTCAAGTTTATTATTTAGTATGTATGTGCATGTATTAAAAATTTGCATATATAGTTCTTAAATTTTGAAATTTGTATGTATGTACATAGTTTAGTTTAATGATTTACAGTACGCATGCAAATTATGCATCATATTTTTATTTTAAATGTACATGTACACGTTTAATTTTTTAATTTTGTATGGACATGCTCTTGGATGAACAATCAATGTATATATATGTGCATTTCAATTAAATATATGAGCTTAATATATGTTGCTCATCTATTTATTAAATATGATCTCTTAATATATGTATGCACATGGACTATTTTTATATGATTTAATGCAGGTGCACATTTATATCAAACATATCATGGATGATTTTAACATTGATGATATCATCAATCCACCACCTCAGCCACAGCCAGATCCGCCTCCCCTCCTCCACCTCCACCTCCACCTCCCCCTCCACCTCCACCTAATATGCCACCTCCAACACCTATGGAATCTGATGAGGCTCGCTTGAGAGAATGAATAAATGATCAAGTTGCATCCTTACAAAATCAAATCAATGCTATGCAAAAGTCAAGCATTGATTCCTCCCACATGTGAGATGTTTTGCATACGTAATGCAAAAGCGTTGTTGATTCCATCAGATGATCGAATTGATCTTATTAGGCATCGTGAGATAGAGAAAAAAATGAGAGACAATTTTATTCTGATGGTCTCTCTTACAAACAAATATTAGACCTTAAAATAATGAAAGCCCATCTATCCCCCTACTTTCTTGACCTCGTTACTCGACAACCCATTCCACCCAACAAATCTAGAATATCCAAGAGGTGGTGCATAATCTGCAGATGAGTGCACATTTTTGGGATTGATGGTATATGGTTTTTGATAGTCCCCCACATGCTAATTGGGAGTGCCCATTGTATTTTTTGAGAAAATTGTATGTAGAGTTTGTTTTGGGGAAAATGCCCAATTATTTTGATTTTAGATCATTTCAGGGTGTTGGTGGCAGCATGCCACAATAGAGATTAGGGGCAAGGGTTGATCCCCAACGCCCCGTGCATGTGCAACCCCTTGTTGTTGCTTCTGGTCCTCCCATTCCTGGACCTGTACATCATCAAGCTCTGGTCTCAACATTAGGTTCCCTTAGTACACTCGCAGGAGACCTTGATCAACACGCTTCTGCGATAGCGAGTGGGGAGCATAGAGACGATGATGATGATGTAGGATTTTTTTATGGAGCTGGTCTGAGTACCACTCTAGGAGTGTCGAGACCCGTCCCCCATATATGTACTAGTTGTCATCAAGTATGCTATGGACCTGATCAGGCCACACCTAGTTCAGGTGGACGGGGAGATTCTGGTGGTTCATCTGGTCACATCAGTTCATTTGTAGAGTTCCTCGTAGCAGAAAATCACCCTGAGGACACTACGACATAGGTATAAATATGCATCTAGATGTACGTTCATTTTATAATAATTTTTATGGTTGTATATATCAAAGAAAAGTTTGCAATACATTTTAACAATCAAATTGTTTGGTGTACAGATGACACTAACGATACAAGGGCAATCATCTGTTCCACGAGTACATACATCGACACCGGTCATACTTGGCAACTCTTATGGGGTATTTTGATTTCAATTTTAAAAATTATATATGAAATCATAAATTATTTAACTTGAGTTTTAAATTTATAATTGAATCACATATATGTGTCAAATAGTCATGTTAGTTTAGGTAGACCATTCTTTCTTCTCCAGTATTTTCGTAGCCAAGTGCCAACAACCACCACCGATCCTATTGGAAAACATGTTCAAAAAACACCATCAAATAACTTCTCAAAATTTACTTAAGGGGATCAAAGACTTGTTCTAAAAAATATCTTAAGGGGATCTAAAACTTTTTATCAAAATTTGCTTAAGGAGGTGTCTTAGGGGGATCACCGTACCTGTTGGATAATGAAAGCCATCATCATCTTCTTGAGGTGTTAACAAATTATGTTTAGTTTCCACACAACGAGCCAACCAATATTCTATTTTCTCTTCATTCCCCTCAGGTGCAATAACTGCATACACATGTCCTGCCAACAAAATTTGATTTAATAACTTGTGCATATCCATATAACTAATTTAGTACTAAAAAATAACTTAATAAAGAAAAATAAACTGAAATAAACTAAATTAAAATTGCCTTCTTGTACAAGGTTTGAAACATGATCATAATCTTCAGATGCAAACAATTGATCATTTTCTTCAATAGTTGTTTTATATTGATTATGTGCTTCTACAGGTGTCAACAATCTTTGCTCCCACTGTTTAACCCATTCTGTATTTTCACAAGCTTCCCAATCTCCTGAGATACAAAAATGGCAAAAACATGCAAGCTCCCTTGTCCAAATAGTCCATGTGCTTGTTGTTGTACTCCTAAATGAATGCCATTTAGTAGATCCACTAATTGTCTCACAATCAATTCTAGATACAATGTTTTCTTCTTCCACCAACCAAAAGAATCGATGAACTGTAGAGTAATCACTCGAACCAGGTGCAGATAATCTTCTATTACACCAATCCACAATCTCATGTGCATTTTTAAATTTTACTGAATCCTCGAATTTTAATTGTTCTCTAGCAAGAATTCTTTTGACACACGCACCAGCTCCATCATGTTCTCTTTTACCATGCCCAGCTTCAAAAAAACTCCATATATGTTGGACATTAAGTTCCTTGTGAACCCTACTTAACCAATATAACATTTTAGCATTTTTGAACTGCCCCGTACAATTATCTGACCATATGAGGTGTTATTTCATCTGGATTCCTCTTTCTTTTAAATTTCTATAAAATATACTAAAACAATGAACAAACTCGATGAGTGTAACCGATTGTCACTCAAATAAAAATGATACTCCTCAAAACTTTTCTATCATCCTCCGTGCTATCATGCATGTCTATAATAGGACAAGCATAGCTACTTGCACTGAATTATAATATTGAGATTGAATTTCCTCTTGCTTGGTGGTATAATTCTCGCAAAATCAACCACTGAAGTATAGTACCAATTGGAAATGTGTTTCTACATGTGCGAGTGGCCATCAATCCATCGAGCATGTTGAGTGCATAACATATTTTGGTACAATTTATTATTAAATTCCTCATAAATGCATGCACACTAACTTTTTCTGTAACTAAATCACATTGCTTTCCTATTTTCCATCTTTTAAAGAATAGTGAACATTCCTAAATCTTTGAAATCTACTAATTGTTGTCCAAAATCATGATCAACACTTTCATGCAAACAAATTCTTAAAATGAAAGATTTCCTGAGTTAATGCATTGTCGAGAAATACAAGGAGTAAATAAAATAATTTATCATTAGATTTTCACAAAACAAACTGAAATAAATTCTCTTATTAGCTTGGTTGTATATCAATACAATCTGTATAATCATGTTAGAATGCAAGAGTTACAAGTATATATCGAAAAACATCATAAAATAATGAAATTGAACATGTATTTTACAACAACAAGATATTAGTTGCTTATTAATTTTTACATACTAGGTTTGTTTTCAAAATACCTTTGACTTATTTTAATATTACCAGGTAACACTGAATCGCTACAAAATTTTCTATAAAATTTAGTTTGTGTTGTATCTAATAGGTGTTTTGGGTGAGGATTGCGAACTTTGGACCCCACCCTTAATTTTAAAACATCTCTAGCATTAGATGAAATCCTAGTATTATCATGCCAATATTTTTTTATCAAATATTTAATTTCAACATTCAATTTTATATCAGACCTCGGTAGTCATCCACTGAAACTCCAACATTGATTGATAAGATCATTTTCTATACTTTCTCTTCTTTTTGCCGCTCTTAGTAATTTTTTAGGATGCATTTTTAAAACTTCACTAATATTGCTTACCATTCTTTTATTCAAAGTTGTTTTATTAACTATAGAAGTAGTTATAGCTCTTCTTGCTATGTTTTTATCTTTAGATTGACTATTTTTCCCAATAGATTGAATGGCACTAGCAACAATAGACATAGCATGTTTTACTGATTAATCTTTTCTTTTTGGTTTAACATAAAAGCCTAACCTTTTCATTACTTTCCTCATTTTTTGCATTCTCATCAATTGCATCATTAGTTGACATTGAAATGCAATTTTTTTATGATAAAAGAATTTGGTGTATATTCTATTCGCATGTGTTCTTATTTGCCTTCAAGAGATTTGGTCGGAAAGTTGTCGAAAACACCACTTCTGAAGTTTTAAAAAGTATTTTCATTAAATTCAACTTATCACATTCTAGATTTTCATCTTCATTTTCATTTTCATTTTTCATCAACAAAGCGGTTTTTCATTTTCCATTTTTCATCTTCATTTTTTATCAACAAAGCGGTTCTCATTTTCATTTCATCAATAAAGCGGTTTTCATTTTTCATTTTCATCAATAAAATGGTTTTCATTTTTCATTTTCACCATCAACAAAGCGGTTTTGATTTTCATTTTTTCATTTCATCAAAAATATAGGTTTTGTTTCATTTTTTCAAGAAAATGATCGTACGTTTCATTGCAACAAAAGATTTTTTCACTTTTTGTTTCAACAAATTCTATATAAAAAGTTTCATCTCTCTGAATATAGTCAAATATCAATAAATCGCATCTTGTAAAACTTCATACATACAAATTTACCATTTCCTGCATGTGGATTTGAAGGCGTGCCTAGATTTAGCATATTGAAACATTCTCATAACATTCAAAGGGGATTTGAGACATAGTAGGACTTGTTTGTATAATCATATTCTTCAAATTGACTCCTTTTAGAAGTGCTTCATCTACAACTATGGTATCTTCAATGTTTTCATCTTCAATAGTTGTTGAATTGGTTGCTCCACCATCGTTCATTGATTTTATTCTCATTCTTCTTTCTCTTTGTATTTGTCTCTCTTTTTCTTTATTTGCTTCAACTTCTTGAGGAGTCAATGTCTTTCTTCTCTTATTACAAAATTTATCTCCCATAATTATAAAATTCTCAAGCACAAATGAATGTTAATAGTGAAATACTTTAAAATATTCAATCCAAATTGGAAGTTGAATACCTATTAGGACAAAATTCTTCCTCTTGTGTTCCTCAAAACAAGTAGAAAACTACCACAATTCCACTTTAAAAATTGTTTTCTTCATGCTTCTTTTGAAAAATTCAATCCATATTGCAAATTGGAAACCTTTTGTTCCTCCAAACAAAGCACAAAAATAACACAATTTCACTTCAAAATGGTGTAGATGATGTCAACTTTGATAATATCAACTAAAAATCAAGTTCACCACCTATAAATACAATAAATTATGAAAAATAATTCACTTTTACTACTCGTGGCCGTACATGTGAAGTTGCAGACTTCACAATAATTTTCTATAGTGTATTTAAATAAAATAAGCAAGATTTAGTTTTATAAAGCAGGGATTACCTTACTATAAAATGGGATCACGATTATAAGCGGGATCTGTTGATAATAAAGCGGGATCTGCAGCTCTACATAATGGGATCACATTCACACTTAGAATTTGAATGTCGAACGTTGTGAATACTTGAGGATCAGGATTCCATTTCTGATGGTCCAAAATCTTTGTCGGATGGGAGCGGGATCCTTTTTTAAATTTGAATTTGTTTTGCATTATGGTGGGGTTTTGCCAAGGTTTTGGTTGGAAAAGCATTGGAAGTCGAACCTAGGCCTTCAACTGGTTTTGACACGCAGAGTTGAAGGCCCTAACAATGTCAAGAAAAATACCCGTTTTGGACATATAGGTGATGACTTTTTTTTGAAATTTTATTGAAATTAAAACCCATTTTAGATGAAACAATCCAAATTCTAAATATGTAAATTTTTTTGCAATTGAATTATTTTTTCTATTTTCAATTAATTTCTAATAAAATTGGTCCATAAAATTTAAATATCAAAGTTTTTTTACTATTTTCATAGCACGATCAACATAACATTTTGACAAGCGGTTACTTACGAGGGAACAAACTTTAGACAATTCTTTTCAATTTAAAAAAAAAAATAGAAAATGATAAGTTTAGGTCCTCTTATGCATGTCGTACATGACAATTTTTCAAAACGACAAATCTACCTAATAAAAATTTTAACCAAAAAAAAAAATCAATAAAAAATTACAAAAAAATATCAAGAACAAGCTTCAATGAGTCATAAAACTTTTCCCAAAAGGATTTAGAAAAATATGATAATTTAAGTCAAAATATGGATGTCGTACATATGCATGGTATGGTAAAAAAAATGACTTTTAAACAGTGATTTTTAGAAATGCCTATTACAACTCAATTTGTACAATCTGGGTATTGAAATAAATTACATATTTGGAAACTAGACTCTGAGCACTACATTTTATGATTAGTGACTTTTTTAAAGATTTCATCTCTAAGTGATTCAAATTTTAAGGTCAAATGTGTCAAATGCTGAAAATCAAGGAAACCACTTCCACCTTTTGGCCAAAAAGTGGACTCAACTTCTTGCACACACCCAATAGATATATGAATATGTTATAATCAGATTTGAAAGGGGAGTTTATGCAAATTTGAAAGTAGAGAATATGCAATTTTGAAAATGAATATATGCATATTTGAGAAGGAAAATATATGTAGATGATTGCATCAAATTTGTGAAAAGCACGTATCATCTATAAGATCTTTATGAAGGCAAATCAATTGATCATAATTCATTGAAGAAGTTCATTTGGAGGTTGGTGCTTCCTAAGAGAAGAGATTGGTGTTTCTTGATAAGTTGGTGCTTAGTAGTGGGGATTGGTGCAAATTATGATGCTCATAAGTAGTATGGTCATACCTCTGTCCCAACTTTTAGCTGAAGATTTTTTTTTGCTACAGCTCCAACCGCTACTCTTCCTATTGTTTCTCTTGCCAAAGATCTACCACCTCCCTACATATTTCAAAAAAAATCCATATAATATGATGAGTATGCTGTCATAACATGCCAATAGTATAGTTGAACAAATCATTATTTTTAAATTTGAAATTAAAAGCCATTTCACATGACGAGTACAAATTACTTGGAAAATAGACCTATTTTATGATACCTAACCTGAACGAACACTGTATTTGAAGTCATATGTAGCATCAACATGGCAAGGCCTATATGCTAATGCCATTTCACTATGATCCTGTCATAATTGGTAGAATACAAATGTCATGAGAATGGATTTGATCCCTCAATCACTAAAATACAACAAATGCCAATCATTAACATAATTATATTGACTTACTCTTATTCTCTAACATAATGTAATGACTACACAACCTAGCACCATTGGTAACATATGAGATGTGTTAAAAAGTAAAATAAGTACAAAGGGTAACATATTGAAGCAAAGAGAACTAATGAAAATCATATAAGCTTAAAAGTGCAACATAATGAAATATTGAAAAGTGCATTACCTTATTGAGCTTCTCTTTGTTTTGATAATAGTTTAATATTCTCTACTTATCAGGGCCAACCACGTGACGGTGGAAGCTCATTTGGCTCCTCCCCCCCCCTTCACATCACTCTCAATTCCCCATACACGTTCATATAACATTAATCCTTCATTCATCCATTAATAACATATAACATTCATTCATTAACATATAACATTCATTCTTTCAGTTTTTACATATTATAAAAAATATGGTTGTCAAAAATATCAGTTTTTAACATTCATTAACATATTATCAAAACCTATTTGTTCCTTAATCAAAAACATATTATCAAAAATATGGTTGTCATAATATGATTACAATCACTTTTTTTTTTCTTTTTTATAGCTAAAAAAGAAGAAGTGGAGTATCATTTTCTAAATCATTTGTTCCCCCTTTAGTTGTTTTGCCCTTTGCTCATGACTTTAATATATGCTAGTCATGTACTCACGACGTGGAGACCGTTGCAAGGGGGGGTCTGCTGCAATAACAAAGAAATGTTAAATTGATATGTTTTATTATTATTGTTACAAGTATTTCATTAATTAAAAGAACATTAGAGTGGTGCTCTTTACTTGATGGGGCCACATCATATTCTTGAGCTTGTCTTATAGCCTTATGCTCAACATGTTGAACACCCTCTAAATCCGCTGGAGTTGAAACATGAAAGGTTACATTAATTAATACACCAATTGCAATTAAATATGTTTAAAAGAACATTAGAGTGGTCCTCTTTACCTGATGGGGCCACATCATGTTTCTGATCTTTCCTAGCCTGATCATGCTCAACATGTTGATCACACTCTACATTCTCTAAAGTTGAAACATGAAAGGTTACATTAATTAATACACCAATTGCAATTAAAGATGTTTAATTGTATTAATCCATACTGCATTTTGTATAGCACATGAATACATCCAGTACCGGGATGCACACCATGAACTTCATCTGCAAGTTGTGCTCCACCCTCACCAGGCTGCATTCCAATGTCATGTGCAATATTATCATTGCTTTTTTGTTTAAAATAAATAGGCACATAATTACTTTATGGTGGAAATTAATATTGAATAGATTGCACAAGTATTCAATTTTAAATAAACTTCATTAAGTTTATTTACCTACGTGTCAGATGCAGTGGAAGATTGTGTTTGCCCAGTCAAGAGTCTTAGGCAGTCAGCCACGACTCCATAGCCTTGTTGGAAGGAAATCTTCAGGTCCTCTTTTGTGGGCACTCTGTTGAATTCAGAGCCCTGCATTTTTGCATAAGATCATGAATTTTTCTTCTATGGTGTGATAAAACCAAAATTGTTTGCAATTTATTATTTGGATGCAATATTTCATTTATTAATACTTACAATTCATGTGGCTAATTTCATATAACCACTAGAGCCAAGTTTGTGTTGCCTGTATTTTTCTAGTCTTGCCTTTGTTGTCTTCAATGTGCGCAACCTATGAAAAGTTTGAAATACGTTAGATTATGTAAAAAGAAAGAGTAATCAGTATATAATTACATTGTTGATAGTATCACATACCTTCCTTGGCCTAATGGTGTCTTTCTTTTTTTCTTTTCAACCTTCTCCTTTCCATCCAAAACCAGGTCCTTCCACTCCCTTTCTGAAATCATGGGGGGATGCTCGTACTTTTTGTTCTTGTCTAGATATGACCTATATTGGTCCCTCACATACTTTAGATAGGTACCAGCTTTCTTAAGGACCTTGGTTTGGTTAAATGTGTTATTACCGAACAACACAACTAAATGGTTAATGAGCTCATCTTTTAAATCTTGATTTTGGGCATTCCACTGTGTACATATGGTGGGCCCGAAGATCTCCAATGTAATATCATTTAGATGTTTATAAAAAACATCATTTCCTGCAAAATGATCATGGGATCATTAGTCTAAAAAGAGTGATCAATAAGTAAATTTCAATTGGATTATATATAATAATAATTAAAAAATTTTAAAGTACCTAGGACCTTCTCTATCTTTATGGGAACGAAATCCTCGGTCACCACAAATGTGACTGGCAATGTTCCCGTACTAGTAATACGGGAAAATCTAGGAAATGCTGCTAAAACATTACCAGTACTAGTGGCCTCTGCATCCCTAGGTACATGTCTTAACTCATGTTCTGGCATGTGTTCATTACTAGAGGGTGCACTACCCGATGTCTGCATGCTATGTGTTACTGACATTTCAATCGACAATATAGGCATGGATGATGGGGTCAAATGATGTGATGTATACATAGGAAGATCAAGATTGACACTTGTACCAACCCCTACTCCCTGGGCAACACCTGCAGTACCCTAATCATGGCCAACAACATTATAAAGAAGCAAAAAATATTGTAAAAACAACACATATTTTAGTTCATGACATAAAAGAGTACAAAATATAAAACCATGAATGAAATTATGTTATAATTAAAGATCTCATGACAACTTACTTGCAAGTTTTGTGCTCTCTCAATCAATATTTTAATCCTTACTCTTATCTCATCTGTTTGAGGCACTATGAATAATAACTACAAGATTTCTTCATTGCATTTTTTTGGATCTTCCTTATCATATCCAGCGGGTTTGTAGAATATGCGATGTCATCATTGCATAATAGTGACTGCACCTCCCTATGGATGCTCTCCTCTACTGTTGGTGCCTTTCTTTGATCATCCAACTACGACAAGAATATTAAAAACATTATCAAAATTAACCCAATAAACTTATAAAAAAAACATAATAATAAAACATTTTGCTCGTATCTAATTTGTACAATTACAACGAGGTAAACCTGTCGGGTAGAAGCCCTTGAAGATGCATCGCGATTTGTGCTCTGGGTCAAAGCCTTCCCCCTACGATCAATGTCCTAATGTGACAAAAATTTAATACAAAAAACATTACTGAAATGAAACCAATAGACTTACAAAAAAAAACATAATAATAAAATGGTATATTGGAGTCATTAATTGGAGGTTGGGTAAAATGGTATATAGTACATACCACCCCCATAGTAACTGTGTTTGTATCTATGTGATTCAAATTGTAATTGATTAGCAACTCTTCCCCTAGAGTTATTGAATTTATCGCACATATGAATACACAGTTTCCCTCGTGCACCTCGAATATGCAATTGGGTTGCTGATTTGTTGACCTAGGTCATGTACTATTTATAAACCCTGCAATATTCTCTGATGCTTTTGGCCTTCTATCAATGTACATAGCCACTCCTTTATTTTGATCCTTATCTTTTAGTTGTATATAATTTGCTGACAGTGCATACCTATGCATACTTCGTGTATATTGAACCAATTGCATCCAATCTTTGTAACTGTAATAGGGTTTGACATACTCCATCATTTCAGTAACTTTGTCATAACAGACCTTTATGTCATCCCTACAAAATAGGCCAAAACCATGTAATGGCGATGGCATTATGTAATATATCCTCTCATTAACACAAAAATCAGTGTTTATTGGAGGAAGTTCCTTGGGTACCCATTATTTCTGTAGATGTTTGTACCTTAGGGGCACCTCGATGTTGCTTATGCTCTCATCATCATAAGAACATGACCCCCCTTTAGAAAGAAAAAATTCCATGCGTTTACAGAATTTTATTCTAATCTTTTGACCTCTAGTTGATCTCCCTCTTTTAGACCTACTACATGTCTCGCTTTCCTCTTCTCTTCCTGAATTTCCCTCGCTCGAGGAAGACATATTTGACAAATACCTATTTGGTGGTACTTGCACTCATAAGGATGGTGGATGAAGTTCTTTCATGGTGATGTGATCCCAAGGTATGGGGTTGGAGGATTAAAAACCAAGGTTGTCACTACTAGTTAAATGCATGTGGAGGTAATAATAGTTGTGAATGCATCAATAAACCTTGTAAGGGTCTGATGATCAGAGATCACTTGGTAAACATGGGAATGGTTTGTAGGGTCACCAACCTTGTGTTTTGAAGCCTTGGGTTTTGGGAACATCTCGAGGATTCATTGTCTTGTTTCTTAGAGGTTGATTGGGTTACTTGGTGGAAGGTTGCTATTAATTTGTGTACTTGTCTATGAAATTTTTTGGACCACCTTCCTTGAAGAAAATAGTCCCTCTAAGGTAGTACTGGTGTCTGGTTAGTTAGTCTATGAAATTTTTGATACCCATTTTGAATATGTTTTAGATCTGCAAGGAGGGAATTGGAAAGTGTGGATAGACTTGTGTAATAGTGCTTAGATTGTGAATGAAGCCCCAACAAATAGGTTGGTAGACCTACAAGTGTTGCAAACAGGGTATGAAGGAACCAGTGGGAATAGGAACTTTAAGGGATTTTGATGATGTGTGAGTTCTTGGTTGTTTTGGTTAAGAGATTACCAAGGTATAATTTGATCTCATTTGATATAAGGTTTGGTGTAAGCATGAAGTTAAAAAGTCCATTGCTTTGACTGATCTGTCTAATAATAGCCCTATTTTTGAGACTAAAATGCAAGTACAGTATATGATTTTGTTAAATTGTCAAGAATAAAGGATGGGGGATGGTTTAAATTTGTTTGAAGTGAAATGGAATGGAAATTGAGAGGTCTATATTAGCCTAAATATTGTTTTGGGTCAAATTACTTTATGTTGAGTTGAAATTGTGAAGTTTAGGGAAGTCATAAAGAGAGTTAATGGTAAAATGAAAGGGAAAATTGGGTAATTGTTTGTTTTAATAAAGATGAAGTTGACTACGGTGTTTGAAGGTTTGGTAATGGTTTGGAACTCTAAAGCAAAAGTTGAGTGTTTGTGTTGAGTTTTGTGAAGGGAAATATAGTTGAATAAGTGTGTCAAAAGAAGGAAAGTTCAAGATTGTTTGTGACTTGTCAAATGAGATTGTGTGAGTTTATTTCCTTCCTCTGACTCTCAATCATGTAATTCTATATGTTCTCTTATGGAAATACACTAGGAATTTTTCATTGCACTCATAGACCATGTATTGTTTTCAGTCCCTTTGATCATTTGTGGACCTCAATATGTAAATTTATTTCATTGAAGTTTATAAATTTGAACCCTAGTGAACTTCATGTGCTGTTATGTGACGAGAATTCCTTTCAATCTTATAGTAGAAAAAATATGCTAAGATAGATACAAAAACTGCAGTTCACAAGCCAAAAGTGGTCACCCAATTAACTGAACATCTCAAAGCTTGGTTGTTCAAACTAACTAGACACCAATACTAGGTAGTGTTGATGGGTGTTTTGGGCACACTTTCTCAACACAGGAAGTGCATAGGAACACTACCTCTCTTGAAAGGAAATCTCCAATTGCAAGTGGCTAAAAATCTCCCTAAGGTCTCTCGGGTGTCAGGTCATGACTTGCATGGAACTCCTCAGTTGATTTTGATGTGATTATTCTGGTAATCACAGGGTGGACTTACGTAGCCGAATATGAGGTAGATCTTCAAATCCAATTTTTTTGAGATGGAGGTCGAGTTTCACTTTGTTGTAGTTTTAGACAGCAATCCAAGACTTCGATGTTTTCTTCAAGTTTGGCTTTACAATGTGCAATGAACCTTGGTATAGGCCATTTCTAAAAAAAAGAGGAAAAAAGAGTGAGGAAGATGGAAGTTTCCTGGACCTGCAATTAACTATGAACAGTAATCATGGAGTTCCTACAATGGATAGCTTCTTGGAAACAATATTCCACTTAACCAGAAATCTCACAGTCTCATGGAATTTGTGCTATCTTCTAAGGTCTGCAAATATTTCACCTTTCATTCACCATATGCATGCATGAACAAAGATGAGAGTGTGGAGCAGCTTTGAATTTAAGCCCAGACTAACTTTACACAACCATCTACCAGCAGCAAACAACAAAAAGTATGGACTAAGAAGGCATCTACATAGCAGGAATTTTCACAATTACAAAACAACATTTCTAAAATCTATCAAAGCAAGAATACATCTAACTAGAACAACAATACAAATCTAAGTAAAGCATCTAAAAATGGAGGTTGAATCAAGTAACATGTGAAAAAACTCAGAAAATACACCAAGTCAATGTATTTTCATTATAAATTTCTGCAGCATGTCTTTACAACAACTCAACTCCCTTTGCAAATGAGAGGAGACCCCTATTTATAGTGCCCAAAAAGTCAAATGAATGGCCAAGATTAATTCTCATTGTATGGCTAAGATTCATTACAAAATAGGGTTTCACCAACCCCCAATATATTACAATTTAAAATTACATTTTGTCTTCTTCCCTATTTTGTCCTTTAGTGACGACACTGTAGCATTTTTTGTCTTTTGATAATTGCTATTTTACTGTAGCTACTCCTTTGGGGGCTCTTCATTAATAACAGGGCTGTCCTCTTGCTTCTTTGAAGCTGTATATTCCATGAATTTGAGAATGACTAGCTGGAGCTTGTCTACCTCAATGATCTCGTAACACAACATCTAGTAGCTCCATTCTTTGGCATTCTCTTCTAGCTTCTTCCAGTCCTCATCATATTTCATGCCCTTATCTTTGAATAGTTCTGATTGATCGAAGGCACGGGAAGCAAAACTCATGAACTCCACTATTATTTCGCTGGACATCCCATCCTCCATCTTCTTCTGAAATTAAGGTTTTACCTTTTCCAGATCCATCTTTACTGCAGGTGTGTCATACTCAGTCATCAACTTGAGATAACGAGCACATTTCACCCTAATTTCCTTAACCCATTCGATGTCTAGATCCACCTTACTGATTATCTACTCCAACCTTTCTTCCCTTTTGTCAAAATCCTGCCTCCACACATCCATCAGCCAGTGATTCTCCCTTTTGAATGCAAGCCCCTTTTCCCATGTGACTTTTGGTAACTAGAGGATGGCTTCGATCTTTGGAAAGGTGGAGTCGTATGTTGCAGGGAAGTCGGTGCAGAGCTTCCTCATGCTTTCCAAAGATTGCTGCAGATCCAAGAACTTGTTGGCTGTTCGAATAGCTCGACTAATTCCCATGTTCTCGATGTACAAGACCTGTCGGAACCAGCTCTTTGTAGTCTTGTCCAAGTTCTTTCTTCTCTCCAACTTGTCAATTTATTCTTTAGACAACAATTGGGGTGGAGCCACGAATGTGGTGGGCAAGTCATCAATTAAGGACCACTGTTGGATGTAATTCGTCAAGGCGGCCACCTGTTCTTTGAGCTCATCCTTCAAAATCTTGTCTTGTTTTATCAGGTGCACCACCATAGCTACTGATTCCTCAAGATGCCCCACTTTCTGCTCCCTGGTAGCAATTCCTAAATCAAGGGTGGAGATGTTGTAGATTACACTAGCCTGGCCTACCACAGGCATTGCTATCTGCACAGCTCGAGACCCAGAAGCATCCATTGTTACCTTGGATTTGATCTTAGGCTTCTCTTTTCTAGTTGTGATTTGCGCTCGGGCTAAGATAGCTTCCAGCCTGGCCCTTGGGTCCTTCGGCACAGGGGTTTTCTTTTCAAGCTGTCTCTCTAGCCACTCAGGCACAACGAACTTTCTTTAGGTGATTCATGATCACCCTCTCCCTTCTCGGCTAAGACCTCTATTTCCTTATCCCCAGGGGCCCTTTCTTCCATTTTAGCAACATCTCCTTCCTCTTCGTCAGAGTCCTAGATGAACACAAGGTGATTGATGGGAGGCTTAGTAGGTAATTGCTACCGGGGACATTCTTCTTTCTCTATTTCCTCTCCCCTCTTTTCCTTAGTTTTCTCAACCTCATGAGCGTGCTCCTTGGGCTGCTCAATTTTGAGGCTCTTGACAGCTTGAGCCTCACCCTCAAGTTTATCTTCCCCTAGATTGTCCTCTTGTTGCTGCCCTTCTTCTCCAAGAGGTGACCCTTCTGCCTCTTCTTCAGTGCCTTTCAACTGTCGGGCCATCTCCTCTTCAAGATTGTCATCGAAGGTTTGCACGATAACCCTACCATCAACATCTTCCTCCTCATCCCTGCCCTCAGAAGAGCCTGTTCCTTTTTCCTCGTAGGCCACCCTGTCAATTTTGCGGTGTTCATACTTTGAGTGCTCGTGATATTCGTCAGCTTCCTCCTCAAATGACTTCGAGGCTTCTTTCTCCTGTCTCTCCCATTCCTCAAAAATCAACATGGTGGCCTCCATTGCTGGTGGTCCTACCGGAGGCTGCGAAGGTTTAGCAATAGCGAGGACCTACACTAGGGCTGCTTGAAGAGTAGGGTCCATAAGGATCTGGGAGAGCTCAGAGGGGAGACTCTGCATAAGCTTCGAAAAGGCCTCAAGCAGGGAAAAAATGGGTATTGGTGCCACTATAGTAGCTAATGGGAGCGATGTGGTAGGTGACATTGTAGCGGAGGAAGGAGTAGTTACAGCAGAGGAAGAATCAATTACTATTATAGGCTCAGTCAGAGGTGAAGGGGCAAGATGGACAGAGATGTCCACCATCGGTGGGGATGTGGCGACCATGGCTAGGGAGGTAGATGATGGGGCAGTCGACACAGGGAGAGCCAAAAGCGGTTTTAACTGGTCTTCACCTTTTGCTTCTTCCTCCTGGATTATGGGCTGCTCCATGGTGCCCCCTGTTTACTTGAGCCTTTTGGAATGTGAGCCTCATGTGTCCTTATGTAAACCTTGGGGTCCAGAGACTGCTCTGTCTCTATTTCCTTCCTCTTCCTAGATCTGGTGATCGGAGGGTACTTGGATGTCCCACCCATCGAAGCTGTGGCAGCAGCCTCCTCCGTGGCACTTGGCTCGCTTTTGAGCCCTTCATATGTCAAAATCACCCCCTGCTATTTCAGTTGGGCTACCTGTCCATCAACCCATTCCTTGGTATGGGCCAAGATTGGCTTGGTTATAATATCAAGGTCATCAACCTCCTGTTCATCCCAGTCTATTGTTGGTATCAACAAGTAGGCAACTGCGGGGTATCTAGGGTCCATTACAGTTCTTTTGTCCTCCTCAACCTGATCAGGTATGGGAAATGGTTGCACCCATCTTATGAAGCACATAGTCATCTTGACAATTGGCCCAAAAATATTTGACATTGTGTAAATGGGCGTACTCTGGCTTCAATACTTTCCTTACATGCCCGTACGGGTCCATCTGTGGGCGAGGAGTGTGTAATTGGAAGTGGTACTCCACTAGCTCCTTTTCTGAATTCCCAGTGCACTGGGAAGTTTGCAATTTGTACATTCCCTGACCAAGGGTCAAGGGATAGGAGATTCCCGCCAAGTGTTTGCCACTGAAGACTGATTGTATGTGTTGGAGTTGCCAGGAAAGTTCCAATAGGATGATCCAGTCATTGGGGTATCGGGGAAGCTTATTCAGCCTTTCTGTGGAGCCTTGGGCACAAATGTATGTGAACTTTGGATATTGAATAAAAAGGAAGGCATGTTGCTTCAAAAATGCCTACGCACTGTGAGAGGCTCTTCTCTCAAAATCCCCTCCAAGTAGTCGGATGATGTGACTAATGAAGGCGTCATTGACCCTACAGTACTCCTTGAAATTTGGGTACTGGAACTGGGGGTACCTGTCATAGACCTTCAATTTTTGACCTTGGTCCTTGTCGGGTGCCACAAACAACCCGTTGTACTGCCTTTGGTCTGGCAAGGAGTAGATGAGATACGAGGTCATGTAGAACTTTGAACTTTTCTTGACATTGATGAACTGCTCATGAAATAAATCACTTATTATGCCTCCCTAGTAGAACGCGGATTTTATGGTGACGTCCTCATTCCCGCAGAGGATTTGTTCAATGAAGTACACCATCCACTCCTAAAAGAAGGCTGTAGTAGGAAGATCCATCACCCTGCTTAGCATATTGACTAATTCATGGTAATCTTCATGAAAATCACTGCGGAAAAGTTCGTGAGGAACCTTCGCAGCGCTGCCCCATTTCTCTTTGAGCCAGTGCTGATTTATCAACTTCTTATAGCTAATCGAGTTGTCATCCCATGCTGCTTTGCACTCTTCTATGGTAGGCGTCTCCATCTCGATGAAGGTAGGAATGTGGAAGGTCCTTGTAATGCCTTCAGCTGACATATCTACTAGGATATTGCCATCCTTGTTGACAATGGGGTGTGATATGCCTGCCGACAAGCCATGACTAGCTTAGGGGCGATGAGAGATGGGGGGAAGCTGCAACTTTTACGATTCCACTCTACCTAATCAGCCTTGCATTCTTGGTTGTTGGGTTGATTCTGACCCTTTGTGTAAACTCATCAATATCAACTTGACCGATATTGGTGTCTATTATTTCTTTCCAGTCTGTGGTGATTTTTGATCTTAGAGGTTCACCCTAGAACTAGAACTTCATCTGGTCCTTGTCCTCTTTTCCGCGGGGAGCTTTTCTCAATTTCTTTCCTTTGTCTTTTTCCGCAGCTGCCCTAGAGGGTTTTGCACCTGATTCCATATATCCTGCAAGCAAAGACATAGTCAGGGAAACTGATCATGAAAGCTTTGACATTAGTCGAAATCCTGTAGACGAAATTAACTTTAGACATTTTATCATTCATAAAATCATACCTTTTCTTCTAGATGTTATTAGTCTTTTAATTGAGAGCTTTCAGACAATCTGAGCCCAGAGGGCCGGACTTCCCTAGCAGGAATGTTTTCTTGGAAGGGAAATTGGGGTAGAGCGATCCGAGAGATTCCCCCCCGATCGAATTTGATAGCTCAAAAGGCTCGTAGTGAAAAGGGTCAAATTTGAGCACATGGGTTGAGATTAGATTTCAAATTTAAGGTCATTTGGATAGATTTAAGAGCATCCAGAGGTACAATGCTGGAAAGCTGTCTAGGGTTGGCTGTTTGAAATGGCTAGGCAAAAATGAAGTTCCAGGGACAAAACCCTAGGGTTCGGGACCTGGAGGGTCCAAGGGCAGCAGACAATTTTGCAATTTTAAAGTGTTCAGGCCTGAGGAGCTGGGAAGCTATCATGCCTTCACCATTTGGAATGATGATCATCAGAAGGAAGTCTGGAGGGGGCGGCTCAGTGGACCAGACCTGGCACTTAGGTTGGATGTCAGATTTTCATTTTGAGTTTCCACGACAAGCAGGGAGGCAGAGCCCGGAGCTCAGAAGGGCGGGCACAATTTTCTCTTTCAGAATGGCGGAGATGGGAAGGATAACTAGACAGCGAAGCCCAGTGTGGTCGAGGAGGCCGAAGTCTGATGTTTTGGAACTTCTACGACAAAAGGTTGGTTGGGACCCGTGGGCGAGGAGTCGTCGCAGATTTGTCATTCGAAACGGCGAAACTCCTGTAGAAGTCCGCAGATGAAAGTCCACAAATGGGGTCCCGATGAAGTGCCAGAAGGTCGGCTTGTGCTTTAGAACTGACAGTAAAAGGAGGCTCGGGGTCTGGATCTTGGGTGGACAAGTTGACTCTGCCGTTCGAGAATGACGAAAACACTGCGGAGTTCTAGACACGGAATTTCGCGGATCGGGACCCAGGTGCCTCGAGGGCGGCCAGTAATTGTGAACGCCTGACGACGATTTTCTAGGAGGGCCTTGAGGGTTGGGCGGATAGGGTTCGTTTGCCATTTGAGAATGGTAGGAGCTAGGCAGAATCCTGGACACAAAAGTCTCGGGGCGCGGGCTCAGGAGGCCAAAATGGAGGTCGATTCTCAAAGGTTAAGTTTCAAGGCCAGCGGCAAATGGACGACAGAAGTCCGAGGAGCTGGGCCCGAGAGAGGGAGTGACCGTTTGAAATGGACGTTAAATTTTAGTTGTTTTGCTAGCGACAGAGAAGCCTGGGCCCGGTCAATGCGAATGCCCTAAGCGAAGAACAGTCACATGTGGGCTAAGTTCCGAATCAGTCTTGAGGGCACCTTGGTTGTTTTCGAAGGTTCTAGAACATGGGTTTTGCATGTTTTATTAAACATTATCAACTAAATATGTTTTTTACCCATGTTGTTCATTGATCTAGGCTTTAAAAAACATGAAAAACTCTTGAGAGGGAAAACAACACACCTACCTTGGAAACCCAATGCGGCGAGGCGTGAAATCGACTAACAGTCGGCAAGTGACGACAATAGGTGTGAGGGCGACGATCAACGAAGGTGGCGGACTCCTCTGGCAAGTTCTCTGATCCCTCTCTACAAACCTAACAAGTGAAAATGATAGGTTGAGATCTAATATTTATACTCCCACCGCCATTAATGGCCGCATTTAATGCCCATACAGAGGACAGTTGGGTTGGTGAATTCAAATTGCCGTGATGAGCCCAAAATATGCTCATAATTTGGGTATCATGGTCTACTTTTAATACCCTTACTTTTGTTGTTTATGGTTGTTTAACTATTTAAAAACCTTTTATTAGGGGATATCCTGTGGCAATACACTTTTATATTCCTACAGCCTATCATGTTGATATGTCTATATTTATTACCCTGTTTGACTTCCCAAATAACTAGTATAACGCATGTAGTTTTTGAATAATGAAGTAAATTTGATATGTGATTAATAAATGAATATCATGTAGTTGCCATGCATGTTTTCTGTTGCCTGGTGTTTCACAGGTTGTTGAAGAAAGTATGAACGAGTCAAGCACAGTTGATCTCAACCTTGCAGTAAAGTCCATTTCCTGCGCGACTTCGAGGAAATTATTCTGGCGAAGACTCTTTGACCAAAATTGTTGGGAAAGAATTTAAATGTCAAATAATTCGGAAAGAGTGGAATGTTGAATTCTCTTTGAACCGTGTTGAGCAGATAAGTTCATTTATTTAGTTTGTTCCTCAATTCTAGGATACATTTACATCCACGTCCTTCTCTTTTAGGGTTAGTTAGTTAGTTGTTTTCCTGATTTAAATAAGTGTTCCTCCTGAGCGAGTGAGTAGGCGTAACAAGATAGAAAGGATATCATGTAAGAGTTAGTATGATAATAAGAGATAGAGTTTTTTGTTAGTTTTCATATGAGCAGAACAATTTATACCATTCTAAGTTTATGAATAAAAGCTGATGAAGTTCTGAGTTCAACTCTTGCATAGTTAGTTGATGCTTGCTAAGGGGGCCCACTTAGTAAGTATCTATAGTTAGTTAGTTAGTAGTTCATTTTCTATTGATCATAAGTTATATTTCATTCTTGAAGTTTTTGTGCAAGCTCAGTCTTATATTGTTCCTGCAGCATCAGGAATCCATCCCTGTGTTTGTTCCTGCAACATAAGGCCAGTTCATAGTTTGTTTCTCAGTCGTAGCTGTTATGATTTCTGCTTTGGTTAAATTATGGTTGAGTTAAGAGAACTTTGCATTACCTTTCTGTAATGTAGGTAGAATTATTTCCAAGTATTTATTTTTGATAGGTTGTGACTGAAATTGGTTCTTAGTGCACATACAATGCTACTCCATTTCAAGTATACGTTCCCTAGTTTGACAAGTAAATGAACGACCATGAAAAGATATTAGTCGCCTGTTGGAATGTCTAATTCCTAGGATAGGTTTTGCCATGATTTTCATATCCTTTTGTGGGCGCGACCATGCCGGACGATGGCGGGAGGTCTGGGGTCTGGGGTCCAGAAAGACATGTGATGATTACCATTTGAAATTTTCTCTACGCACCAACGACTGAGGGGATCTCGGGGCCCAGAGGTCAGAAATCTGAGGCAAGTTCGCCGTTTTGGAAATTTAGCTCGAAAACCACAGGCAGCGAAGAGGAACTCGGGGCCCAGAGGGCGAAGCTCCGTTGGAGGTTCACCGTCGGGAATGACGAATTCCTCACAGAATTCTGGGAGTGGAAGTCCAGAGGGTCAGGTCCGAAGGGTCAGGTCCAAAGGGAGTGAAAGCAACTGAAAATTTCTTGCAATTTTCATTGGACGAAAAATAGGGATCCAGGACTCAGGGCCTGGGAAGGCAGAAGCTTTCCGTTATTTGAGACAGCAGACACGAAGGGGAAACCCGGCGGGCGGGCCCGACAGGCCGCAAGGCCGCTAGTAGAGGCAAACTACCAAGGAGACCCCGCAAGGCACCAAAACTTGACAAAGTTAAAAGGGAGAAACACGGTCAACTCAAGATGAGACTTTGGAGGTACGTTGACCACCCAGGACATGAGACGGGGCATGCAAAATGAGGCAGCAACAAAAATGACCCAACAAGGCAAAAGAAGAAGAGGGTCCCCGTTCCGAAAGGGGCGTGTGTGCTGAGGGCATAAAAGGTAGTACTTGGGTTTGTCAATGGGACATTGGCTCGAATTGACCAAAATATAGCATGCAACACCTTGATGGGAACAAATAGAGTCTAAATCACTGTACTTGCAACAAGATTTCTAAATGTGGTGGAAAATATCACTTACAGTCATTGTCCCTTGGTTGATTTTCCCTTTCTGAGTGCCCTCACCTCTCACTCTGGCTTTCCTCCTACCAAATGGTTCCCAGTCTTCCTCCTCAACTCAATGGCCTTGCAACACTCATCCAGTGAAGTCTCACAACTCTCCACTCAGGGGCTAGATGCAGTGGTTCTTGGTGCAACTCTCCAGTTAGGGTCTCAGTGCAGTATGCTATGTCATGCTCCTGCGTGCGCGGGGCCAAAATTTAAAATATATAGTTTATATATATGCTATGTCAACATATAGTTTATATACAAAATATAAATGCTATGTCAACATATAGTTTATTTTATTTTCTACAAAATATAATTTTTGTATTGTGGCTTGTTGAGCTTATATAGTTTGTTTTCTCTTTCTTTATAATTTTTGATGATTTATTTCCTACAACATGATTGAATATTATCTACGGTCCTAGTGATTGTTAAAAAAGATTATGATATGTGATGTTTTATCATGATGGATGTCTAAGAATCAGTGATTGAAATACTACATGACTAAAGATTGAGCTATCTTATATTTTTTCATTTAAACATCATGGAAGAAATGCTTGCAATCAATGTCTTATTAATGTATCCTGCAAGGTTTATTTTCCTATTTTTTTTGGTCCTATTCTTGTTATGACTTATTTTTTTACATTGGTCTATTACAGTAATGGGGAGCATATCTAGTGAATCAATTCTTTCAATCTCTTTGATTCTTATCCTTGTGCATATCAAGTTTTCTTCAATCCTATGATTCATTGATTGTTGGTTTAAAACACTCACTACAACTAACATGGATATGAATTATGATGTGGGTGTGAGAAGGGATTGTTGAATATGAAGGAATGGTTTAGGAAAGTACTCCTTAATCCAAATGAGTCATTTTCTTGTCATGGAATGTGTTAAGAGACTTTAAACTTAATATATTCAATCTATTTAATATTAACACATCTAAAGCATGCCAAAGGAACTTCGAAGATATACTATGACATAAAGAAGATTGTTAAGGTGATGTCAAGTCTTGATCCATTAGGGTAGGAAAACATAGATGCATTGGTACAAAAGGTTCCATTCAACTTGGAGGAAATGGATAATTATGTAAGGGTCTAATGTGAGATTGGACCAAGTTTATATTATGATACAAATAGCTTGGGAAAAGGGATGATGAAATGGTTAAGTATGGGAAATTCTAGAGATAAATATAACACCAAGGGAAGAACACTAGAACTAATTTTAGCACTATGGATTAATCCAAGACTCAAAATTATACTAAGAAGCATCCATTACCTCTTAAATTAATTCCATAGGTGGGTTTATCCTCCAATATAGTGCCATTGGTTAGCTTATCATGTGAACTTCCGCTATAAGTAGGATTACCATACACTTTCATAACATGCATGTGTGATTTCAAAAGGTTTATACATTCTTGTGAATTTGAAAGAAAGGCATGTTTTGACTTTTCCAATAGGTGTTAGGGGTTAATTTGACTTGGTTTTAGCATTAGAGTGACAAACCTTGTGGTTTAGGTTCCATAAACAAAATATACTCATTTTTTTAGCTTCCTATTATCATCTTTATATTCAGTGAGTTTTTTAAAGATCATATAAATATTCATTGCTAATGAAAATGCACAAAATGGTGTGTAATAGATCCAAGGTGAGGCTCAGAGAGCCTCATCTTTTGAAACCATTAACCAAAGAAATGCTAAGAACAATATATGAAAGAGACAAAGAATAAGGCAACTTGTATTATTAGGAAGGACAAGATGCCTTTATATAGAATGACCTCATGTTTGAGTCTTGAAACCCTCCCTTATCGTCAATGCATGCATCTAGGATAACCATGTCAAGTTTTACTCCATACAAGCACAAATTGAAAAAATTTCAATGTTGGCCCCATTTACATGTCAATATGTGGGGTCAACATGAGGAAATGCTATTTTTTTTGGAATGAAATAACCAAAGATATGATCGAATAATATCTAATCATAAATAGTCATAGAGTAATTAGGATTTGATCATATGGAAATTTCTAGGAGAGATACAATAGTTGTAACATCATGAATTAACAACATTAAAAAGTACATCATGAATTAATTATGTAATGGCATAAAAATTAAAAAAATCATGAATTAATTATGTAACCATATAAGTCAAATATAATTCTATCAAGAAATCAATATCAAATAGATAATATAATCACATAACTCATACATTTTGATGTCATTGATCTTCTTCTTTATCCGACTCTTTGTCTATATGAACCAATCCAAATTTGACATTGTAAGGATTGGTCATATCATCATCATTGTCATTGATATCAGTTTCGATAATGTCATCATTCACACGGATATAATCTTCATGAACATTAACTCCTACATCATCATGATCTAGTTCATCTTCTTCGACATCTTCGTCAGGCACATCATCAACTAACTGTTGATCCTGATCATCATCTACATCATCTTCTAGTTCTTCGGTATCTTCTTCTTCCACCACATTATACTTTATCGACCTTCCTCATGGATCATGTCTAACAACAAATGACCAACCTAGTTTACCTGGAACCAGTGAGTAAAATACCTTCTCACATTGGATTGGAAGAACATAGGGCTCATTTCCAACATGCTCAATTGACCTTGTATTAACCATGGTAAATCCATTATCATGTTCAATAATAGTTCTCTCAGGATCATCTTCATTCAATCATAGCTTGTACCACTGGATGACGAACAAAACAAATTTGAAGGACTTAAAGTCACACTCAAGTATATCATCCAAAATCCCATAGTATATATTTTTTTAGACTTCTGGATGTATGTCACTTCTAGATGAAACATTAGTCACCTGAAAGATTGCAGTTGTCCCAGAATCACAAGTTTTATTTGTGTCATCCAACTTTTTGATTGGAAATTTATGACCATTGCACCGCATAGCCTTGTGGTGTTTCACCTGCAATATGTCAAACATGTAAAAATTATTGCATCGTCAATTGATAAACATATTTATTCTTGGTCGAATGTATGCAAAGAAAAAAAAACTCAACATATATGTACATCAATATAATTGAAAATAATTAAATAATATGGGTGATTAATAGATTTATATGTACCTGTTTATCTCTTTAACCATATGCTAAATCAATTTCCCTTGGTGTAACATTGGAATCTCCATTACGATGAGCTTCTTTAACCAATGAAGCCACACCTTTCCATGTTAATGCATGACCAAATTGTTGATATTGTTCAATCCATACCATCATCCAATCAAGATTATTTGTGATGTACAAATGTAGTGCATCCCACTCTCGACCAACTATATCAAAAAAATTGAAATTCACAAACGATGTATAATTAGTTAATTACTATGGTACACGACCTTAATTTATAATTGATGTACCTAAAAACCTAACATCCCACTATCAATGATCTTATTATCTTTCATAAAAAACCTCTAAACTATATGTATCCAAGACCCATTGTGTTGGAACTATAAATTTTTAAAAAAAATTATAGGGATTTATACTCATAAGTTTCCCAAAGGAGCCCATATTTTGAATACAAAATTGATATTTAATATCCTTTGCATGACGTGACTATCAATAATCACATCAGCCTTAACCATTTGATACCATGAATTATGTCTAATCCCAAGGATTTGAGTAAATAAGCCATATCGGTAAGAGATGGTGCACCTGTCTCTCTGATTCATAAAGCATTATATTCTTATACATATTTTCCAGCATATCGACAAGAGGTTAGGAATGTCACACCAATAAAATTTCATATGAAGATGTGCATCGAGAAGATACAGTTCATGGTCTCGCCGATGAAGAAGTTCATCGGCAAGATGAGCATCATTGAGAAGAGATCAATAGGTAATATCGAGCATATGTGTCTTACTGATGAAATACCATTGGTGCAAGATTTGTCATGTCTCACCAATAAAGCATAAAGAATCACATCGGCAAGACAAAACACCATTGGAGTAAGGTTCTTAAGTTAGCCCGAGCACATTTGTCTCACTGATGAAATATCATCGATGAGACACCCATCCTGTCTTACTGACGAAACAAAAGAATATACTATCGGTAAGATAATTTCTATCAAGGTGAGTTTGAAATATTCCCTCGACTCTCCATGTCATATCAATTGGATTACATCAGTAAGAGTCTTGGCAACATACTTAATATCAAAGGAATGAACATCAGGGAGACTCATAGCATCAGGGAAACAACTGAGTGTCTTAGCGATACATAGTCTCTTGCCGATAAAGAATACAAATGGGTCAAAGGATTCACTGGGGTGACTCTTGGCGATATCTATGCATTATGGATCAAAAGGATGAATTATGTGATATCGATGAAAAGGACATAATGTCTCCTCAATCAACAAGGTGTTCAGTGAACATTTGCTAAACCTAAATAAAAAGGATTGCATAGAGTTTGAAATGCCATGCCGATATAAAGCACTTGATGTGATAGTGAGAATTTCAAAAAGATTGCAAACTTGTACGTGCTCAGAGCTAGAACATTAATGGCACCACGAACACACAAAGAAGTAGATTTTTTTTGAAGAGGAGTAATTGAAGGAAAATTTTGCAGAATTAGTAGCAAGAGAGTGAACGAAGGGCTGAAGGATTTTACAACCAAATATTTTCAAATAAATTGGTAAGTTCTCTACGATTGAATTTCCTATTATGTGATTTATAGAGTAAAATGGAAAGTACCAGCTAAGGGAAAATAAAGGGCAAGAGACAAGGTGAGAGTAGTCACCCTAGAGGGAAAAAGAAAAAACTGAAACTGAAAATGAGCCAGGGGTAGTGGAAAGGAAATTGAGCCAAGAATTAATCAACCAATTACCTGGTTCATGACCTAAAGCTAGGCGTTTTGCTCAGCTTAGGGCAGAAGTAGAAAAATGGGAGGATAAGTGCAAACACATAGGTGATATCTGGACTCCAATTAGGGGATATGAGCTATTCATCTTTCATTATCACTAAAGGAATTGATATGAACCAGTGTGTAGCCCTTGGAAGTTTAACCTAGGGAAATTGGTTTGCCCAAACGTGTTTGTAGATGCAGAATTGGTAAAAATGCTAGCTGCTCACTATGACCTGAAGCTCAAAGCGATTTGTGATCCATCAAGAAAACCCTTTGTAAACATATCAGAGGCCACAATCAGTGAGGTTTTTAACCTAGAGAGGGTATGTAATGTAAAAATTGTAAATGAGGAGTTGGAAAGGGAGTTTTGGATTATAAGGGTTGGAGGTTACCATTGCACAAACTCAAAAAGGATGACAACTCAATTCGATTAGAAGATAGTGATGGCCCTCCATTTCATGTTGACATGTTTGAACCATACTTAAGTATACATATTTTTCAGTAGGCCAAGTATTAGGGATGGAGGTCCCCGAGTACATGTCAATTGTGCCAATGGTAGTGGCAAAAAATGTTCAATGCCATAATTCTAGACCTTTTGACTATGCTTCACATATTGCCAAAGAATTTGATGTAGGATTAATGTCAATAAAAAATGGATCTCTTATTTTGCATTTTAAGCCCTATTCAATCTTTATGCATATGATATTGTACTATGGACAGGAACTAAATTTGTGGCTTGAAGGGTTAAGAGTTTCAAATTTTGATAAGGAAGATCATTACCAGTACAACTCTGGACTGCCATCTGGGACAAATTTTTTTCTAGTTATTGCTTTATACATTTTGAAGAATATTTTGTGAAGCCATTGTATAAATTGTATAATCACCGTTGTGATTACTCACTGTCTGATGAAATAAAAAGGTTTCTCAGACCTAAGGAATTTGATGGGCCTATCAATCACAATTGGGGGCACTGGTATTGCTTGGAAGGTGCAACTATGAATAAGATATATGGGTTTGAGGATGCACCTTTTATCCTTCCCAAAATAGTATTGAGAAGATTGCCTATCTAGAGATTGCTAGGCAGTTAGAATAATCAGATTTCACGAACTTAAGTTCTTTTGGAAAACAGGCATTTCTTCCTAGCACTCTTTTTTTTGGTGACTTCATTGTGTTAGCAAGGGATGGATATGATATGGTTCTATATAAATTGTTACAATACAATATGAAGAAAGGTCCACTACGGAAAGGATTGGATCCAAAGGGGTATATCCACTTTGTAAGAGATAAAATGAACTTGGGCAGGTATGATCATGTACCCTATTAGTATGATGATCTAATTAGGAATTTGGAGGAAGAAGAAGCATAAAGAGTGGTTGAAGAATATAACAAAATGTTGCTAGAAGTTGGAATGTTGTCTTCAGAGGAAGAGACATCTAGTGATGAAAGGTGCCACAGTACAATTAATAAAATTTGTAGGTCAAGAACTCAAGCTTACAAATGTCCTCCTAGGGAAATAGATGTTGAAGAGAATTCAGATACAAATGCAAGAAAGATTGCATACAAGTCATTTGTAGCCAATGATGAATTTTTCAAGACTCCAAAATTTAAAGCCTTCTTGTAAAAGCAAAAGGGGAAATCAATAAGAGAATAAGTGGAAGATATAACACCACATAATGAGGGGAAACTATTGAGAAATTCAAAACTAAGTGTCGAAAAAGAAATGGAAAACATGACCCCTAAAAAGGGAAGAAAATTGCTAGAAAATGCAGGTGTCATGATTTTTCTTGGGCTGGATTTAAATTCTGCTTTAGTTTTTGATAGGTTTTTGAAGAATAATAGTGCCACATACAAACCCAGCCCTGAAGGTGTAACATAGATATATGCAAGATCCGAGTATAATCCTGATGAGGGATCACTCATGATTTGGGCTCTATACCCACCACACAAGAAATTTGTTGTGATTGATACAAAGAAAGCTTTTGGACATGTAATGACATTAAAAGTTGGAGAAGTTGATCCAATAATGACAACAGATATTGGTATTAATGTTTCCAAGTTGAATAAGGCACATATACAAATGTTAATTAAGGAGAAAGAAATGTATAAGATGAACAATGAAAGATTACTCAAAGAGAATGATCGTTTGAAAGATATGGTGGGAATTGCATTAGGACCCACTAAGCAACCTACTCATGGTGAGAGCTCCCAGGCTAAGGACAAGTGGGAAGAGTCTAGTGCATACTCTCAAGGCAAACATGAAACACTTATTGCAATAATTAGAAAAAATGAAGGACAACTTGACGATCTTGTTGAACAAACTTTGGGGAACAAGTTCAAAAATCCATATTGCAGAATAGGAACATATAAGAATTGATGGCAGGATTCAAGAAAAGTGTTAAGAAATAAATGAGAGGGATGTTCCCGATAATGAGGTTATTAATGTTGTTGATGACATCATGAGAAAACACAGGAGCTTTCATGAAGAGATGGAAGGAGATGCACAAGGATTGGTTGAAGCAACAAAAATGGGATTACCAACACTATCTGAAGATGGAGGACAAATGAAGGGAAAGGCCAAATGGGTTGATGAATGCAAGTCAATGCTACAACAACTTCTGGAAATGGCTACAAAGAAAGACTCTCTACTCAATGAAGCTTGCGAGTTGGTCGAGAAGATGGTGATGATGGAGATAGCAATCCAAAATGTTCTAGGAGATGCTGACACACATGAGCGATGTGATTACTTGGATAATTTTTAAAAATTCCATTTATGGCTAAACAAAGCCTAATTTCTAGTTTATTATTGTTGTTGTTAAGCAAATTTTTTTTTGAAAGGACGTGTCCTTTCACAGTTTTGTTGTATTTATATCTATTTTATAATGTCAAACAGATATAGGCAGATAGAAGAAGGATACAGTAGATAAATTTGCAATGATGTTTGCATCTAAAAAGACTCAGATGCATGTATGAATTTCAATGAAGTTAATGAAGATATTTGAATTTGTGGCTTAATCTTGGTATCAACTATTTGTTGAAGTTATACAATTATATGGTTGTCTCCATTTTGATACTTTTTTGTTCTTTAAATTGATATATCAAGCATATATTCAATTTATCAATACACATTTGTTATATTTGTGTGATGTGGTTATTTGGTTCTTTCAAGCAAAGATTAAATCCTTCTAATCAATCACAATAATTGGGGAGTATTAATTGGATCAGTAAGAAGAATCACATAACTAGGATTGTCATTTAGTCTCAAGTAGATTTTTTCAATCATTTATTTGCACATTTATACAAGTTATAAACTACATTTGTGTGCCAAACAGTTTGAATTATTGTCATCACAGATTACACTTTTTTAGATCTTCATTAGACTCCATATACCCAACAAGGCACTGGTCTAACATTTTTATCTTTTAGTTCATCCATTTTATTTTTTACATTTGTTAATTGAACATATTTCTTACTCATACACTTTATGTTAGATTAGGTTTACATCTTTTCACTGTAAGATTGTCATTTTTGAATAGATCATTGTGACAAAATTACCTCACTTTCCTCAATCTGCCTTTCCCCCTCAGGTACTCCCCTTCGAATTTGCTAATGGAGTTGGGATCCCAAATGCAATCTATATGGATCTTTGCTATTAACTTAGGAAGATATTCAGTAATGTACACCATGGTATGGTATACCATATATCCCTCCACCATATAACCTTCAGGATGTGCTCTTTGTCTAACCAAAGCCTTCAAAAATTTCAAGTGCCTCTCAAACATCCACATTGACCTTGTGTGTACAGGTCCACACAATTCAATCTCCTCATCCTGGTGTATGAGGTAGTGCTCTTGTGCATTGAAAAATGTCAAAGGTAGACACTTTTTCATTTCACACATTAGACGAGGAATTTTTCTCTTCCAATAATTTATAGATCTTCTTTATGGATTTCTTTAGATGACAACCATTTACAAGTGATTAAAGGTGCAAATATATTAACGAGATTTAACAAAATAATACAATATATTACATAACAAGTAAGAAAAATGGAAAATATAAGATCTATACAATGAATTGAAGAATTTATCGCTACTTTCCTCGTGTATTTTCTAAGATCATATATAACTTGCTTGACATTATTATCGAAGTTGTCTAGGAGATAGAGGTAGAATGTACTGCAACAATTATTTAAAATGGTCTTTTCATTATTTTTCCAAAACTAGTAAACATAATACACTGAAAAGTACATGCAGTATACAAATATATATAAAATATACTAGAATAATTACCTTAATGAAGGTATGCCAATCATACGTTTTCATCTCTGACCCAAATGCACTTTTCTTTGTTATGATATTGTTTATGTTCGTAGTAAATCCTGTGGGAAATCAAATTTTTCGTATGACTTCTTTTATAGCATTGCTTTGTTGCTCCGTTAATAACCAAGGAAGGGTGCTTATATTAATTTGGTCTCCATCGCTATTTAATTGAATAACATTTTTCATTGCATGATTGGCTTCCTGAATGTCACTACAAATTTTGACAATTTTTTTTGTCATGCCCTCCATCCAATATTTTCTAGAATGTTTCTGTTATATTCTTTCCGATATGCATTGTATCAAACAAATGCACAAATGTAGCTGCTCATATTGAAAAGATGTTTTTTAGTAGTTCAATACTTATGATTTCTGTGGAGGAAGTGCCTATACTCATCAAACACCTATTTTCTTAAACTTGTTGAACAATGAGATTTCATCTTTGGACCACAAACTGGACATGCAAATTTTCCCTTTGTTTGAAGACCTACAAAATCATATATAATCGGATTAAATATGTCAATTTTTATAATTATATATAATGAATAGATTATTTAAAAAACATGCATAATATCTACTTCATAAAATTAAATATTGTTCAAGTGCAATCAAATGTTATAACATACCACAAAAATGTGTTAGCCTTGGGGCATCATGAATTGTCCATACAAGCATTGCATAGAATTGAAATTGTCTTTGTCCTATTGGTCTAGAGACGTCATACATAGTGACACCATTCCATAACTTTAGTAGCTTGTTGATAAGAGGCTCGATATATACATTCATATCTTTAACTTGGTACTTACCTAGTTGAATGAACATAAACATAACATAATTATTATAACCATTTTACTGCAATATATATAAATTAATGTACATGACTATTAAATGAAAAAATTATGTCATTATGCAACAAATAAGACAAATGAGATGCTACTACGTTAAAAAAAATTGATGTAAAAAATACTTGGAACAATCATTGCCAACATTATGTGCTCCCTCTTTATTGATGTCCATGGAGGAATGTTATTGTTGATAACAAAAATAGGCCACACTGAGTAAATAGATCTCAGCTCTCCAAATGGATTGACACCATTTGCTGCCAATGAAAGTTTGAGATTATGAGGTTCTTTAAAGTGTGGTCTTTTTCCTCCATGTCCCTAAATGCAGAACCATCCACAAACATTCGAAGAATGTCATCCCCACTTCTATTTTGTGCATGGTAATCCATAAATTGTGCTAAGCTTTCGCACCTAAATAATCACTGCATACATGGAATAATGGGAATATAACAAAGAACCTTGCGAGAGACCTTTTTTGTTAGTTGATCTATTTGATATCTACTGATATGAAATTTTGGGCATTTTGTTGCAAATTCATGTTGTTTATAATATATAATATGATCATTGGGACATGCATCTATTGCTTGATACTCCATTCCAATATCTTTCATAATGGCAGATAAATCTCGGTAAGCGCGAGGTAAAATATTTGATGGTGGTAACAAAAATTCACCTATCAATCTACAACAAAAAAATAATTTTTTAATATATTAAAGAATATTAATGGTACATATTTCATCCTTTATTTACTAGTGATGAACTAACAACAAAAATAGATGAAAAAAATGACATATATGACATACCCTAACATCCGTGAGATTGCTATGTTAGATAAACCATTTATAACCTTCAAGTTCACCAACAACAATACAACAGAGAGAAGAGTTGTTTGGGAGACTTCATAAAGGGGCTTGTATGCCTTCTCAAGTACAGGTAAATCATGAACATCATCAAAGTCATCTCGATCATCATGATTAGTTGCGCCACTAAATGTATCATGGATCAATGTATTTGTACCATCATCTTCAACTATGTTTTTTGGCGCATGATCATCTTCTTCCATAAGATCATTGACTTCATCTTCAATATTAACAGCTCCATGTTCCTTCGCTTGCAAAACCACATTCTCCAGTCCATGATAATCCATATCATGTGCCCTAGAGTGCCCCACCTTTATAATAATGATCAACACAAATAAACCATGATCATGATCAAGTGATTTTTTTAATATATAAAAATGTTAAAACTATATAAATATTTACAAATTCAATCAATATAAAGACATAATGAACAACTTACCAATGGACGATAATCATGCCCTCCTTAATGTGACCATGCTACCTACAATGTTTCTCAGCTATTGTGATTAAAAGTCTTCTCGTCTTTAAGACCTTGCAATTATTGCAAGGATAATAACATTTTCCATCACCTTTTCTTTTCAATTTAGCCCACAATCTAGCAAGTGTCTCTTCATTTTGTTCTGCACTAATATTATCTGACATGATTTTTCTTTACCAAGCTTGAATATTTAGATCTTCAAAAAATATCAAACTCACACTGCACTAATTTTTAATCATAGATAGGTAACAAAATCTAATAATTCTAATATTTTGCACTAAAAAAAATTGGCCTATAACCTCCAAAAACTGTCACAAGTATAGCAAAACACTGTCGCAAGTATAGATAAATTGTCGAACTCACTTTTATTTATTAAAAACATTCGTCAGAATCCTGATGAAGACTAACCATATACCTGTCGGCCCATAAATGAAGGAGGCTAACCATATGTCGACACACAAGTTGACTTTAAGTGTATGTCGAAATAGCGATGAAAATCATAGAGTGTTGCAATTTCGATGAACATTGGGCATAATTTTTTTTTTGAAAATTTCACATTAAATAAACTCGTACTTGATGATACATCTAATTATACATATTTCATTGAAATTTTTTATCATATTTTGCAATCAAATGAGTTAGTTCTCTACCCCACTCTCCCTCTCTCTCCCTCTCTCTCTCTCCCTCCCTCTCTCCCACTCTCCCTCTCTCTCTCTCAGGTCTTTCCCACTCTCTCCCTCTCTCCTCTCTCTCTCTCTCACTGTAAACCCTAAAACATAAACCCTAAACCCACTCTCCCTCTCTCTCCCCCTCTCCCACTCTCGCCTTTTCCTCTCTCTCTCTTGTTCTCTCCCTCTCAAGTATCTCTCTCTACCTCCCACTCTCCCTCTCAACTCTCTCTCCCCCCTCTCAAGTCTCTCTCTCCCTCTCTCTCTCTCAAGTCTCTCTCCCTTAGAATCTCTCCCTCCCTCTCTCCCTCTCAAGTCTCTCTCTCTCCATCTCAAGTCTCTCTCTCCCTCTCTCCCTCCCTCTCTTGTCTCTCTCCCTCTCTCCCTCTCTCCCTCTCAACTCTCTCTCTCTCCCTCCCTTGGGTTTCTCTCCTCTCTCCCTCCCTCTCTCTCTCTCTCTCTCTCTCTCTCTCCACATCCCTCTCAAGTCTTTCACTCCCTCTCAGGTCTTTCTCTCTCTCCCTCTCTCTCTCAAGTCCCTCCCACTCCCTCTCTCTCTCTTCTGAGTTTGTAACACATCAATAAATATATAATATATACTATGTACTATATAATATATTATTTAATATATAATATATGTTACATAATGTTAATATAATATTTAATATTTAATATATATACTATAAATAATATAATAATATAATAATACATAGTATATAATTTATATTATATATAATACATATTCTATAATACATAATATTAAATATTACATGTATTATAAATAATACAAGTAACGTATATCCGTTTATAAACAGATATCCGTTCTGAACGGATATCCTTTTTTTCTAACAAAATCAGTAGGCTCAGGATTTGGTTCGGGATTGCCTAACCTAGAAATTCAACCCAAAAAATGTGTTTGGACAATTTGCTTAGTTTTTCGAAGTTCACCCAAGTGTGGCCGACGAATTTTTTTTATTCGAATTTCATGAAATGAAAAGGGTTTATAGAAAAAATTGTCAACTTTCCACCAATATAAGTTATGACTTATTTTGAATTTAATAAATAATTATTATTGATTTTCTACATATATTAGGACTAAAGTCCTAATTGATAGGTTACTTGAAAAACTTCTATAACTTTCAAACTACTTAACATTTTTTGAACCTACAAGATGCATGACATTCTACGCTTTGTATACTATAGGATAAAAAAAATTGAATTTCATTAATTTTTAACGAAGTTATAGTGGTTAGACATAGACTTTTTAATAATTCTGAAATGTTCTAATAAAAAAATCATAACTAATTATTTACATGGAAAAAAATTACAAATTTTTTTGACACATCCGGACATGTGTCCTCTACTTATATTGAAAGATTTAGAAAAAAAATTATTTTTTTCTTTTACTTAGGGTGGTCAGATAGACACCTGCTTCTTATCTTTTTCTTGAAAATTTGGTACCACTACATTGCAATTTCAAATTTTCACAAAACAGATTTACTTTTTTCCAAATAAGGACTAGTAGAAACTACATTCAATTTGCTACAACTTTTCTTCTTACATATTTTTCAAATTATGTTAATAACCTATTCAAATTTTTATGTCAAGTTGTCTAACTCTGATTTTCTAAATTTTTATCGTCACTTAGAGGCCTAGTTTGGACCCCCATGATCTTGAATTGACCCTTAAGAGATATTAAAAATAGTAGTGCATAAAACAATAAATTGTCTCCATACCCTAAAGGGATGGTATTAACCTTATCGATAGTAAATTGAGGCCAAGAATACAAAAGTTACTCTCTAAGGACATAGGGAAAAACACGATCACTTAGTTTAGAATTCCTACAACTAAAGCTAATATTGTTTGATTTCTTGAGGGAAAGCAATCTTGAGTAGGGTGGACTGTCATGCCCCCGAAATTGTGCCCCCAAAATTGTGACATTGAGATATAAAACATTGAAATGAAAATAAATAAAATACATATTAAAATTTATATTAACAATTTATTATTATAATTTACATAAGATAATATTATAATTATGATTACTGAATATAAAATATAAATATCAACAAAACAAAATATACAATACAATTATTATAATTATTAACAAATTGATATTATTATAACTACTAATAATAACACAAATGTAACTCAATAAAAATAATATGTAAAGGGAAGAAACATATAATAAACACAATAAGAATTTAAAGGCAACGGTTCATAATAAAGTTAGCTCTTAAGGCAGCTTGATCAAGCAAAAGGTTACAACAGTTACATGTAATATATATAAGGGTGGCGATTACCATTAGGGAAAAAGGAGGAAGACAAAAATATATATACACCAAAGGCAATGTTGAGGATTAAAAGACAATAGTAGCTATGATTGCTTAGTGACAACAATTTATATTAGCATGTAATGACAATGAACCATTCAAAAGGGATGATATATATATGCTCTTGGGATTAGATAGATAGCTTCAGATAGACTTATCTTCTCCCATTCAATTCCTATTATGGTTGAACTTCCCCAAATATGATGTGGTTGGCTTTATGTAATTTCATTATGTATTTAGACGAAGATATTTGTTTGAATGTTTATTTAGCTATGCAAATTATAATCCAAATTATCTAACATGGGTAAATGACATAAAATTTAAGATCAATCTTCTAGAAGCACTTAATCAATAAGATCGAGTCCCTAACTGCATTCACTTGTGTTCTAAGGCAAGAATTAGAGTTTTCACAAAAGGGACATTAGAAGACTTGAGAGGAGAGGGGGAGGGAGGTATATTTTGAGGGAGAGATCTGAGAGGGAGTTTGAGAGAGGGGGTTGGGTGATCCCACAACACTGGCTTACAATTTTTGGCCAAACTAGACACTTTCGGGCACCTATAGCGACTAAACCGTGAGGAATTTGAAGATGATGCAAACTAGTGATTTGTGACATTTTGTCTGAAGATTCTAAATATATATATTTTTTAAATTTTTGGAATCAAATTGCACTTCTTTTTCCATCTCCTTTGAAAATTAGATTTTGGTAGTAAACACCATTTTTAAGGAGTGATGCTCACTGTATACAACATAACTTTTTTTCCATGAAGGATAAAATTCTTATTTTTTCAAATTTAGATTTGTAACTATGGTATCTAGCCCTTTCATTTGGTTTCATAGTGTTTTATTGAATATTTTTTCCTTCATCAAGTTTCGAAGTAAAACCAATTATAATTTAGATATAGGTAGATTGCATACAACATAATTTTTTTGTATGTATCGAAATTCATTTTTTTTACTGGATCAAGAACATTAATACCTAGCCCGCACATATTTTTCACAATTTTATTTTGATAATCCGCTATTTTTCCATATGTGCAAAACAAAGAGCTTGATTTTTGGTAAAAAAACCTATGTTTAATCAAAATAAAAAATAAATACATAATAAAACCAAAACATATTAAAATTATATTTGTTGGATAGCTTGTTCCAAGGACTACATCATCTAGTTGGGTTTGTGAATTCTCCTCCATTTTCATCTCCAACTTGAGCTTCGAAGGGTAAAATTTTGGAGATTTTTGGTGCCAGAGGGGGAGAAGGGGGGAAAAGGGAGGTTCTAGCGAACCAAGGTTCACTTGAACCCCCTGGTTGTAGCAAATCCCCTTTGATGCAATTAAAAAATAAACCCATTAAAGGGGGTCTCTCTCGAACTCCCCTGGTTCTATCAAACCCTTTAGGGGGTTCTAGTCAACCTCCTAAAGTGTTTTCCATCTGAAAATGCATTTTTCCTTCCTGAATAAAATTTTAAATCAGTTTTGTGGGTTTACCTAGTTGGAGTGAGAGAGAGTAGACTAGGTAGGGTGGGAGGGAGTGAGAACCGAGAGATAGAGAGAGAGAGAGAGAGAGACTTGAGAGGGAGAGAGAGTTATCTAGTTAGGGTGGGGGGAGAGGTCACCTAAGAGAGGGAAAAGGGGGTGGAAGGTATATTTTAAGGGTGAGACTTGAGAGAGAGGGAGTATGGGAGAGGGGGTTGGAGTGAGAGAGAGTAGTCTAGGTAGGCTGGGAGGGAGTGAGACTTGAGAGAGAGAGACTTGAGAGAGAGACTTGAGAGAGAGAATTGAGAGGGAGAGAGAGAGAGAGTTATCTAGTTAGGGTGTTAAAAAAAACTAATGATTCATACTCATTACAAATTACTTGGAGATTTAGAGCTTCAAAACTTTCTATGAGATCCCAAAATCTATGGCAATATGACCTCATCCTTACATTTTTAGTTGTTGATCTTTTGATTGTTTGATGAACAACTCTAAGTCTATGAATATCTAAAGTTGCTTGTATTTTATCTTTTTTTTATAAAATGAGCCCATGGACTAATGATTCATACTCAGCTTCATTATTTGTGAAACTAAATTAGAGGAAATTTTTTCTCATAATCTTATTTTTTGTTAGATACAAAAGACAAACTCTTTCTCTTGGAGCATTAGCACATCTATCTCTATCAAAGTATGACTTCCATATCCCAAAAGCATCATTATCTTCTTCCTTAACTAGTTTTTTAACATAATTTATTTGAGGAACAAATAAATAACTTATTTTTAAGGGGGTTTTGCTCGAACCCCCCTAATTCTAGTGAACCCCCTGGTTCTATCAAACCCTTTAAGGGGTTCTAGCAAAGCGAACCCCCTAAAGTGTTTTCCATCTGAAAATGCATTTTTCCTTCCTTAATAAAATTGTAAATTGGTTTTGTGGGTTTACCCAGTTGGAGTGAGAGAAAGTAGACTAGGTAGGGTGGGAGGGAGTGAGACCTGAGAGAGAGAGAGAGGGGGGGAGAGAGAGTTATCTAGTTAGGGTGGGGGGAGAGGTCACCTAAGAGAGGGAAAGGGGGTGGAAGGTATATTTTAAGGGTGAGACTTGAGAGAGAGGGAGTATGGAAAGAGGGGGTTGGAGTGAGAGAGAGTAGTCTAGGTAGGTTGGGAGGGAGTGAGACCTGAGAGAGAGAGAGACTTAAGAGGGAGAGAGAGAGAGAGAGATTTATCTAGTTAGGGTGGGGGGAGAGACCTAAGAAAGGGAGAGGGGTTGGGAGGGATATTTTGAGGGAGAGACCTAAGAGAGGGGGAGTGGGAGACACCTGAGAGAGACCTAAGAGAGAGATACCTTAGAGAGAGAGATGAGAGGGAGAGAGAAAGATAAATACCTAAGAGGTGGGAGTTGGAGATAGAGAGAGAGAAAGACCTGAGAGGAGAGATATAGGAGCAAAGTGCAGAGAGAGCAGTCCTAGGGGTGGGAGGGAGTGGATACCCAAGAGAGAGACTTGAGAGGGAGAGAGAGTTATCTAGTTAGGGGTGGGGAGAAGACTTGAGAGAGGGAGGGGAGGGGTGGATAATGGAGGGGAGAGAGTGGAATGGAAAGAGAGATCTGGTGGAGAGACTTGGAGAGGGAGACGGATAGGAGAAAGGAGGGAGAGAGGGAGTGGAGAGAGAAAGAGAGAGTGAAGGAGGGAGAGGGAGTGGAGAGATCTGGGGTGGATCAGGAAAGAGAGAGTTAGGTGGTGGATAGAGAAAGGTGGAGGACACTTGAGAGAGGGAGAGGGGGTGCAAGAGATCCAAGAGACAGAGGGTGGGAGGGATAGAGCGAGCAAGAGAGAGTTATCTAGTTGGGGTGGGAGAGACTTGAGAGAGGGAGAGGGGGTGCGAGAGATCCAAGTGATAAAGGGTGGTAGGTATAGAGCAAGGGAGAGACTTGAGAGAGAGGAGGTGCAAGGGATAGAGGGAGGGAGAGACTTGAGAAAGAGGGGGTGCGAGGGATAGAGGGAGGAAGAGACCTGAGAGGGGGAATTATCCTATACATTAAACCCTCAACCCTATGCCTTAAACCCTAAGGATGAAAGACAAGGTAGAGAGTGTAGGAGAGACCTGGAGAGGGTTGAGATCTAGAAGGGGTACATATTGGTTAAGAGGGAAGGAGGTAAAGAGATTGTGAAAGGTAAAACCTCAACTATCCATTAACGATCATAACCCGCAAACTCTAAGCCTTATCAAAGTGGTGGAGCAAAGAGAAAGCAAATTTTGTTTTTTTGTCAAAGAAACTCATTTGGTGAGTGCCAAATTTGGTGCTCTCCAAATGACACATCAAATTTGGCGCTCACCAAATTTGGCGAGTGCCAAATGTGATTTGCCATTTGGAGAGTGCCAAATTTGGCACTAGCTAAATGAGCTGCTTATGGACATGATTTTCTTAGGATTTACCAAATTTCCACATATTTTTGGTCATGCTAACCATCACGTTTGCATGTCTTTCAATGCACGTTTATAAAAAAAATTGTGATGACGTTAGGCTCTCTCTTGACTACCTTTAAATATATAAAAAAAATTACATTTTGAGTAAGGTTTTCATCCATAACTTCTCTTGTTATTATCTCCATTTTCTGTTGAAAACCAACATGTGCTAGTTTTAGGATAGATTTTTACTGATTCATCGAATCGTGAAACAAATTACATTTTTTTAAACTAGACTCCATTCTACATGTGATAAAAAAAATCAATTTTTGATTAGTTTTCAAAAAATTTAGGGGGGAGCACACTGAAATTTTAGCTTTTTAGGATGTGTCCACTTCAAAAATTCATAAAATATTATATATTCATTAAAAAAATTAGTTGAGAGAACGGGGATAGAGTACATGGTGTTAGCTAATTTCTCACTGTTTAGATTTTTGAAATTCTAAAAAAATGTTAATCAAAAGGGGGGGCCTTAGACGCTATGCTAATTTTTTTTATAAAAATAGGACCTATTTTTCCCCCCCAACCCCCACTTTTTGAAACCCTTAATCTTCATTAATTTAAAAAAAATGGTAGCTTAGAAACTAGACTTAGAGCACTTCAACTCTTGTTCTTTCTGCATCTTCAAAATTTGAAGCATAACTATCTTCATTTTCTTGTGCACATCAGATTTTGCTGATTTCCAAAAAAAGAAAAGAAAAAGTGGCATATTAAGAGCCATTTTTGTGTCATAGCTTGTTACGCTTACCCCTATAAGAAATGCGACATATTGAACCATTTAAAGCTTTAAACTTTTTGCATGTTGAGGTTTTAGAAAATTTGTGAACTTGCAAACTTCCCAACCTTGTTAACACTTAGGAAATTGAAAACATGGGACTTTTAAGGGTTTTTTGGCATTTTTAATAGGAGGGACTCATTGAAGATCTCTCAAATTGGGTATGACTAATGGAAAAAAATAGGAAAAGTGCATAAGGACATTAATGGAGTTTACAAATTGTGATGAGCCCAACTGGCTCCAACCAAAGCCCTATAGTATTTATTAAATCTTCTTGTGTTTTTTAGTTTTTTAAAGAAGGTTTCTAGACAGAAGAGAAGGGGCGCCAAGCATATAAAATTGCAATACAGTAATATTTTGAGCAACAGATGTAATAGGAGTTATTTTGTAGTACATACAATGAGATTGCAAATGAATTACATACCCAAAATGCTCCAAAATAATTAAATAAAGAAGTATCCAAGCTTGCCAGCCGAGAATGTAGAAAACTGACAAAATGGGAAGCCTGGCTTACATATCTGACTTCTCCCCAATGGAAACTGGATACAAACCACTGAGAAAGGGAGATGCCAAGAATGGAACACTATTAGAAGCCAAAAGAAAGGCATTTTAGCAAGCTACTTCACACACCCAGCCTTTAGATGGCACATTTCCCAAGGTAAATGGTATGGCCCAAGTAAGGTGCTGAAGAGAAAATACTAGAAGTTGTAGAATTGCTGAAGAGGACACCTCTGGTGTAGAACCCCTCTTATTGCAAACTGGTAAAACTCAACAATAATTTTTGATAAAGCTTAATAGAACTTCTGAATGAAGCCCTCATAGATGCACTAATTCGACTAGTCTCTCACAGTCTCAAAAATGCTCAACATTGAAGAGAATCTCATTCTCCAATGGCAGAAATGCTCAAACCCTTGTCTCAGAGAATAGAACAGAGAAATAACAATGGCAAAGTCAAATAATCGATGAATGAGTTTTATTTGCCAAAATTGCCTTATATTCCAAAAGGCACGATTTCCAAGAAAGTGACGCACTTGAGCTCATTTAAATATTTTAAATCATATTTAAATCACCTTTTCAATAGTCTTAAGTTTAATACTTGGGCGCCCACTTTTATGCTTTAGTGATTTAATTTTAAATCACTTTTATGAAATATTTAAGTGATATAATATTTATAAAGTCAATTTGACTTTATAATAAAGTGTTAAGTTAAATAATTAACTCAAATCACTTAAAAATGCATAACTCCCTCTAAACTCCATATATTTTCATGTCGTCAAAAGTTGTCAACCCCTAAACTGCCAAGGCCTGTTGCGAGCCAATCACTGAGCTCTGAAATGAGAATGACAAAACTCCTCTAGAAAATGCCACTAACCCTCTAACCAATCCAGTTAGCCCACAAGGGTCCAAGAAATAGGCTAACACATTATTCCCGAGAATTGACTAGAGCAGGGACATCACATAAATTTTGAGGCTTATGAAATCGGGCTCTAGCAAAATGTATAGATGAAACATCATATTATGACCCTTTTGGTAACTTTGATTCAATAGGATTGGGAACCCATGCAATCTATGATGAAGATCAAATTGTTCCTCAAATAAATTATGTTAAAAAACTAGTTAAGGAAGAAGATAATGATGCTTTTGGGATATGGAAGTCATACTTTGATAGAGATAGATGTGCTAATGCTCTAGGAGAAAGAGTTTGTCTTTTGTATCTAACAAAAAATAAGATTATGAGAAAAAATTTCCTCTAATTTAGTTTCACAAATAATGAAGCTGAGTATGAATCATTAGTCCATGGGCTCATTTTATAAAAAAAGATAAAATATAAGCAACTTTAGATATTCATAGACTTAGAGTTGTTCATCAAACAATCAAAAGATCAACAACTAAAAATGTAAGAATGAGGTCATATTGCCATAGATTTTGGGATCTCATAGAAAGTTTTGAAGCTCTAAATCTCCAAGTAATTTAAAAAACGCAATATTATGGAGTTGATTGAATGACAATGATTGGGTTACTTTTCTTCATATGAAAGATCTTATGGTGAATAAGGATTTTGTTGAGTTAATAATCTAGTTTGGTATCCTAGATAACTCTGACCACCAAAAATTATTTGAGAACAATTCTCAAATCACGTTATTTATTCAACAATCAAGAGAATTTTTAGAACTACAACCAAAGATAGAGGCATCTTATGAGTATCAAGTTGTTTAGATTAAATCTAATAAACTACTGAAATGGTTAATCACATTTGAGAGTCATTTTACTCCTTATGATGCAAAATGTCTAGCATATGCACACCATGTTATGATGTATGCACACCATCTTGTGGCATTTACATATTAATTACTTGTTTACTTTGATATGCATTTGCCTAGTAGTTCACATGATCAAAGTGGGATGAAGTGTATTGGTAAAAAATGTATATCCAATCTTTTCCGTTTATATTTTAGATCTATTTTGATGAAAAGTTTGTTCAACGCAATAATTAACTTATGAGTGACATAATTTTTTATGAAAATGACTTATAAAATCACATATCCCAATCTCCTAATTATTAATCTAAATTCATATTTTATTTACAAACTATTTTTTATACTCTAAATTAATTTTTATATATAAAAAATTAATTTAATATATTTATTTAATTGACCTAAATATATTTATTAAAGAAATAAAAACTATACGAAATTTAATTTATTGTATCAAATAGTTAAATACATATAAAATTAGCCAAAACAAATTCAGTGGCTGTTAAGTTTGTTTTTGCATAGTAGCTTTGTTACCTTTGCAACAAATGCGGCAGTAAACTGCTAACTGAATTCCTTACTGTTTGCTCTGCCCCTCTCACAACAACACCCTTCTCCACTTCTCCCCACTCTTCTGCGATGCCTCCACTCATGTCGTTGCTGTAGGTTTCGAACTTTACTTGATAGGGACATTTTGCGAACACACATACACATACCCATCTACCCTTTTCAACCATTACTGAAAGAAATCTAGACGGGTCACTTATTTGAATCGATGATCTCATTTTTGAAGAAACACAATTTATAACCCAACAGAACATGATGGCATCACCATCGCAGATACTGTTCACCGCCAATCTTGGCCAGAACTTAATATTCTGGTTGGAGATGGAGTCAACGATGATGAGATCCGGAGAGAGTAAGGAGTGTAAAAGTGAGGCCGCATCAGGGACTGCCCATGCATATATAATTATATCATCTGGCCATTTCTGCAAATTCCTTTCACAACATTCCGTCAATGTGCAATCACATGAAAATAACTATAAATGTTTACTCCTACAAACTATTATTACCTCTATCCTTTGAATGCAACGTCCAATAACTGATCCATTGTTTGCTCTGAGTTGCAGGCGCTTCAAATTCTGCATGTGCTCCAAGCTTTCTATACACGGCACCTCCCAGCAGGTTTCAGCAGTCAATTCTTCCAATCTTGTGCAATTTTCCAAACCTTTGATTTTCTCAACTCCGTAGCAACCTCTTAGACCAAATTCTCTCAGAGAAGTTAGTTCTGCAAAACTTGGAATGTTCTTCAGCATTTCACAGTCTTCCAAATATATTGACTTGAGGGTCCTTGGCAGTGCTTCGATCTCCTTTAAATGACGATTGTCCTTAACATGGAGACTCTCCAGGTGGGGACAACAGGCTTCAGAAAAAGAAAGTCTGCACACTTCTGTCCCATACAAATCTATATACTTCAGGTTGCTCAATCCGAAATCCAATTCGCTGATTGGACAACTCCCTAGAATCAGCTCTTGAAGATTATTCAGTTGTTTAATTGATTTTGGTAGAGATTTCACTCCTGCACGGTCCAGCTTATTACAATTATAAATAGAAAGTCTTGTCAAGGAAGACAAATCTCCAAGAGAGACAGGTAGACATTTCAGCTCATGACTGTGTTTAATTTCAAGATTCGTCAAGGAAGACAAATCTCCAAGAGAGTCAAGTAAACATTCCAGCTTAGGACACTCTTCAATTGCAAGATTCGTCAAGGAAGACAAATCTCTAAAAGAGGTCGGCAAGCTTGTCAACAACACATTTGATATCGACAGCTCTGTCAGCCTGCTGAGTTGACCTATGCTATCTGGTAGATCCCTTAAACTGGTAGCAGCGAAATCGAGCTCTCTCAAGGACGCCTGATTAGTGATGTGACGAGGCAACTCTTCCAATTGCTTGCACCCACTCAGATTCAAATACTCGAGCTTTGTTATGTTTTCCAGAAAGTTTAAGTCCTCTAATGTGTATGTGAGTTCACTACAACACCCTAAATTGAGATGTTCCAGGAGCTTCAGATTTTTAAAATTAACCGGCAACCTCCTCAACTTCGACCAATACAAACTTAGATGCCGCAGATTGCTCAAATTGCTGAAATTGCTCGGTAGTGATGATAGGTTGAAACACCTAGATAACTCCAGGTGTTCCAACGATTGAAGAAGGCAAAATTCATCTGGCAGACTCGTAAAACATTGGCCGGCAATGATTATTATCTGTTTCAAATGAATGAGATGTCCTATTGATTTTGGAAAACCTTGAAATTTTTGGCAATGAGAAATAATCAGCTGCCTTAACTGCACAGGGATCTGCAACAGAGACAAAGCATACATCAATTATAAAAGGATTGAAATATAACATTTAAAACAGGTAAAGCGGACGCTACTTACATCGCCGTCAATCTCCCCCCACAGCTCTTCTAAGTGATATTCCCCCTCAACACTTTCATATCCCTCCTTACCATCTTCGTAGAGTTCTAAAACCCTCAACTTTCTCAATGGAAGCCCTGATGGAAGATTTCGCTGGCCAATTTGGAACCAACGAAGCCAGACCAGTTCTCTTGATACATCAGCCATTACTTGATTAAAATAATCTCCACTAAGCACTAAATATTTTAGTCCAACGAATGATGGTGCGAGCGACCAAATTCCTCCGTTTGTGTTAACCATGAGTTTCCCGTCATCAACGCAAACGCGAAACTCATCATCCTCAACATTTTTTTTTATCATTAATGGTGATCCCTAATAGAAACAACTTGAAATATTCAGAAAATAAAATAAAAAATATAAGGCTATAAATTTCTACAAACCATTAAAGTTTTTACAAAGAAGTAGAGAAATAAAAGATGTGGGCAAACTAACCATATAATAACGCTCCCATGTTATTTGATTTAAGGTCTGGATTATTCCTTGAATGCCTATTCTTTTTTGAAGAAGAAAGAAAACAAAATTAAAATATAGAAAAGTTAATACAGACAACATCAATATTAAAATAAATTTATTGGTTGTTCAAATGCATACCTATTCAGCCAAGAGTAAATTGTTAAATTGTTTGGGTTACTTGATAGCAAAATAGATTTGGCTCTAATCAATGGTTTCTTAAGACACTATTTAAATTTAAAATTAAATAAACTTCATGAACTCAAATATTCATGTGCAATAAAAGATTTTGTTTTGTATTGAGCAGTGATACAATAAGAGAATAATTAATTTCACTTCTATTTAGTGAGACAATAAAAGAATATTTTTACCTGAACTTGTTTTTGAACATCAAGAATTTGTTGAGGAAACCAAAGGCGTAAGGTGATTGTTCATTTGCAATATCTCTTCCCAAGTCCCTTAAATGATCAAGCATTCTTATGTAATTTTTATTGTCAAACTCAACCAAACACATGTGCAAGAGCCTTTCCCAACTTCTTAGAGCACTACACCCCCTTCCATTCCATACTTCAATTGCCAAGGTACTCTTTTGTCCAATAAAGAAACATGCAGTATCAAGGAACATCTCTTTTTCTTCATCATCAAGTGTGTCATAACTTATTTTAAGTATTTGCTTGATATCTTTACTCATTATTTTAGAGATATTATGCAGCTGTGACTCCCAATACTCTTTACGAGACTCACCATATAATTGTGCTCCAAACATCTTGAGTGACAAAGGTAATCCATTGCATATCTTTAAGAACTGTTTAACAAGTTCTTTGAATCCATCAGGTGGATAGGATTTTAGGAAAGCATGCCAACAGAAAAGTTGCTCTGCATACAATGGATTGAGTTGTCTCATTTTATATATGGAGGAGATGCCCCAAGATATAAGGATGTCACGTACCCGTGTAGTAACAAAGCATCCAGTTGTTCCATACTATCTGCGTCATCAAGAACAATCAATACTCTAACAGATCTCAAACGCATCGAAAGATTTCTCATACCTTCCTGAATATTGTCAAATACTAAATCTTTGGCGCCGAGGTCATTGAGGAGTTTTCTCTGCTTCTCATGCAGCAGGACTTTGGTTGCGGCATCTCGAACATCAAACACAAAACTGGACCTCTCCATTGAGGAAGATATTTCATTGTACAACTCTTTTGCAAGGGTGGTTTTTCCAGAACCACCCATGCCCCAAATCCCTACGATTTGCACACCCTCATTACCATGGGCAGATCGGAGAGTATTCGCCTTAAAGTCTTCCACTATTTCTTTCAGACCGACTGGATGTTTTGCAACCACTAATGGCACACTAATATTTATTTCTTTCAAAACACAACTCACAATATTCTTCAGCAGCCTCATCTCATCCCTGAGCAGGTAAAAAAATTAAAAAATCAAATACATAGATGAGAGAAAAATGATTTTTTTTTTTTTTAGATAGAGAGGCCAAATGTGTTGTACTTACTCATTAGTTTTAATGATTTGGCCATTGTAAAATGAGACGTTGTGGAGTGCGCTCTTCCACTCCTGAAGTTGTTCCAGGCTGTATCTACCCTTCTGCTCATGATCCTCAAAGGCCTGAACATACATTCCTTTCCCTTGATGTACCCATCTGAGATCACTAGGATCCACATGGTAGAAAATAGGAATAATTTTGGCACCAGATTTAAGCATAAACGAGAGCTCTGCTAAACACCAGGGTGATTCTGCATACGTCTTGGAAAAAATTGCTATATGAAGCAAAGCGCTGGCCATTGCTGCTTCTATTGTTTGGGGCAAGAAATCACCATATTCCAACTCTTGTGAATCCAAGAAAACAGAGAGTGACATACCAGTAAGGATACCATACAGAACGCTAGCTAAGGTGTGTTTGACGTCTGGTCCACGATGATTGATGAATACATCGCAGGACGGTTTTTGCGTGCGTTTTGAGACAGAAGTAGATGCAGATGGTGCGATTCCATGAAAAGCGGCCATGGAAGTAACCTCAATCTTTCTTTTACTTCCAGTAGAAGAAGTAGACGCCATGGAATTGGGTCGCAGTGAATGGCGCTGACAGAAAGAAAGCAAAGCAAAGCAATGGAAGCAGGCTGAGCGTGGTAAAGGTAACAAAGATAAGAAATGGTCAAAGCAGGGCGAAGGAAAGTTTATTGTTCTGGGTGATAGGAGTCAGAAAAAACATGACCAAAAGCGTACAGTGATTTGTAGAAGGAAGGCAGAAAAATCTGAGAGGTGCAGCCAGGGCGGGCTTAACCGGAGCATTAAATGTTTCGGTGGCCGTGCCCGTGGGCCCCACCTTAACCTTTCCCGTACTCTCATTTGTAGCTTACCATTATGGATGGATTCGTTCTTGGTAACTTTTCTCCTTCCTCCGTTCTCCTGTGTTAGTTCGTTTCACATTCAATACACGGGATTAAATAAGATTTTATTTTTATTTTTAGGGATTAAATAAGATTGAATAAATATCTTATCAATATCTGTCCGAAAAACGAAAGCACATGATTAAATAAGAATCATTATTCTTTAACATTTTTATTTAATAAAATTTAATGAAAAAATATTAAATTTGATGTTATATATTTTTTTACAATTCATGTTTATTAATAAATTATAGAAAATTTATGTTTGGGAATATTTTTATAAATTAGAATATTTTGAAAATTATTTATTTTTATGTTATTGTTATATTTTCATTTAAAAATTTATTTGTGAAAAAATTATTTTAATAAGTGTCATAAAAATATTTTAGAAATTATAATTGATATTGATCATTTAAAAGTACTAGCAAATATTGATTGTTTTTTTTTAATTATTAAATATAGTGAGAACACCAAAAAAAAACATGTTTTTGTTATGCAATACTACTAACCTGTCCATTCTTACATGACATTTTTACCCTTTGTTTGCCCCTTTACATTGTATATATTCCTTCCCATCACAAAACTAAAATAGTAGTATATACAATTTGCCTATTATATAGCTTACATTGCTCACCCATTCTAGACAAATTGTACGTCTAGTTAAAAAATTACAAAACATCTAAGATATATAACTTGTGCAAGTTTCATCCCTCCTTGGCAAGTCCCATGCCATCTTGTACCAATTTCTTCATGCCCAAAAGTGTTTCAGCTACTGATATTTCTTCCATGGTGAAGTCTTCAACGCTGAGCAAACTTGGAGCTTTTGCATTAGGATCCTCTTTGGCAATCTTCTCATTGAATTCCTTCTAGAACACTTCCAAGGCTTTCAGGAAGACCTTTGTACTAGGTTGCCCTACCTGCCAAATGTGACCACACCTAACCTCATGCAAATTGATTCTTATGGTGCCCTATTCCAGTAGCTTGAGCAATTTAAACTTGGAGACTTCAACTATAAGAGAAACCTGTAATGCAATATTATAGAGTGTGAGTCTTTTAACAGACTCAGTAAGTGCCCTCCTAGTTCATTTAAATTTCTCATCATTCCTTGCTTTCCAAATAGCCCATAGAATCTCAACATGGAGAAACACAACCAAAACAAAGAGAGTTCTTTACGTATTTTATTATCTTTCATTAAAAGAATTAAGTCAAGTCTTAGTTTGTTATTAGCATCCCATATGCACTATTTTTCACAAAAAAAATCCATAACTCTTTTGCATAAAGGCGATAAAAAAAATGTGATTTATATTGTTTTTGGTACCCTGCACAAGAGCCTTAACAAATGTCTATATCCTCAAAGTTTAATTTGAAGGGAAGCTTCTAAAAAATCAAAAGTCATTTGTAGCAAGCCTCTTTTGGTTGAATTATGTTTTCCCAATTACTCCTGAATACCTTGGACCATTCATTTTTGCTTGCCTTAGTACACCATATTGTGTTTACATGATCAATGGCCTCCTATTGATTAGCAAGAGTGTTGAATATTAGTTCAACATTATTTTTGTACGCTGGTTTTCATCCTTCCATTGAAATTCTTGAAATTATTTTGGTTTAAAATTTCATTCAATTGGGAAGCTCATTTCCTTGCAGGCTTCCCTTATTATTGTATAGGTTCTCCAGTTAGTAGTAAAAATTGTATTCTTTGCATAGCTCATTCCAATCTTTTAGGTAACCATATTTTAGAATATCCTTAAAGTGTTTGGTGCCTTTATGAGCCCAACTCTTGGTTGAGCAACCTTGTAGTAATGCAATTGGTTTACCATTATGCTCAAGGTTCCACCAAATAGATCTATGGGTGGACACTGTGTTTTTCTTGATGTAGTTATAGTTTGTAATATTTTCCTTGATATGCTCACATGATTTCCAAATGCTCTTAAGGACAATTGACCCTTCAAGGGATATAGAATTGCAATTGCTGACAAGGTCACAGAAGGGGAGGCCTTTCCATGCATTTTCATGCTTAGGGGTTGCATTCTTGATATTATTCCTAACCAGGATCTTCCACCTAGCTCATCTCCCTCCAAGGCTTTGAAGATCCATTTGGAGGCCAAATCCATACCTTGGAGCCTTAGGTACTTCAAACCAAGCCCCCCATCTACTTTGTTCAAACAACACTAGTTCCATTTGGTGGCATTTTTCTTCCTTTTACCCTTCCCATCTGACCGCAAGAAGCCTCTTATATTTTTATGGATCTCCTCTTCTTGGTAGCTACTAAAGAACCACACAAAAGAAAAGTATAGGCTATAGGATAACAAGATTTTTTTGAAGAATTATATATCCTTCTAGCAAGTGATAAAAACTACATGTTCCAATGCTCAATCTTCTTTTATATCTTGCCCTTGATTCAAACTACATTTCTTTCAAGTTTGAGTAGACAACAAATGGGATGCCCAGGTAGTTAATCTATTTCTTGGGGAACCCCCATTGAATATCAAACTTAACCAATCTAGAGGTTTCTCATGCCAACCCAACATGATGGATTTTGCAAGAGAAACCTTATCTCTTGAGGTTGCATTGAAGCAATTTAGCTTATCAATTAAGTTTTTTATATTAGCCTTATTTAAATTTGGAAATAATGCAGTGTCATCTGCAAACTGGATATTGATGAGCTCATTGTTATCTAGTAAGGTTATTCCTTTCAATCTTGGGGTGTTATCATTAACCCTTAAGAGATAATGCAAGGAATTTGAAGCAATGACAAACAAGGCAGGAGCCAAAGTGCAACCTTGTCTAATTGACCTTTCTAGATTAAACTCCCCGAGAAGAGAACCATTAATATCCACCCATGTCACTACATCCTTGAATAATGTAGTAACTGTATTGCAAAAATATCATGGAAATCCAAAGGCTTCAAGATTTAATCTTATGTATGCCCATTCAACTCTATTGTAGGATTTTTCAAAGCCAAGGAGTATCATTACTACATCTTGGTTGGAGTATCTTGCCCACTCCATTGTTTCCCAACAAGTGATTAAATTTTCCAAAATGTACCTACCTTTCATAAACCTTGTTTGGGTGTTGCTTATGAACATTGTTGTTATTTTGTTTTCTTGAGAATTTTTTACAAGAACTATTTAAATAAAATAAAATTGTAAATAGAAATAACTCTTGACTAAATATAAAAAATAAAATTATCGAATAGTTGTAAAGTAAAAAAATAACTCTTTATTTACTAAACGAAGAAGTATGCATATTATTATATCAAAAATTTTAAATGAGTATATTATATTATTTTATAAATAAGATAAAATAACAAGTTCTAGATCATTATGCATAAGAAGTTGTGTTCACCAGTGTGTGAACTGTAAAAGCAGTGTTATCTAGGAGAAATGGTTTTGCTCTGATTTCTCCACATTGTGGTTTCTAGTCTTGTAGATCTGGGAGTGAGCGTATATTGTCCAAATTTATCTCTATACTAAGTTGTTTGTGTTTTGGTGCTCTACAAGATTGGATTCATGTGCTACATTATGTGGAAGGTTAACTGGGTGTACAAAATGAGTATGTTCTTCATGTGAAAGATGTTGTGAAGGATTTGTTGGATTTCAAGGTGTTGGTGGAATATTCTGAATTGTGTGTAAGTGTTGTGTGTGGTCCATGAGTTGTCTTTGGATCTAAGGAAGCATGTAATTATATGTTTAATGGTGTTAACACAGGTTTGGAAAACCTTGGGCATTTACACTAATTACAGATATGCTTAAGTGCTTGTGGACACATAGTGTGGTGTATATGTGTGGAATTAGGTCTGAGTTAAGGTGTGATGTGGTCCACTTTCATTCCTCTCCATCGAGAGAATGTTTTGGTGCCGAATTTTTTGAATTTGCATGTTTGAGGTGTATAGTCGACCTTGTAAATTATTTTCAAGGCTGAGGATGGTATATATGTGTGATCAATTGATGGAGGATGTGTGTGCAATGAGTGTGATGTGAAATGTTGTGATGTGAAGTGTGAAAGTGTGAAATCCAATGCAAGATTTATTGTGTTAGACTACTAGAAGCAATGAGCGAAAGGTTTCTACATTCTTCAAAGAGACTACAAATGATTTGGTGATGCAATGGTCCAGAACTATTTTGTTACTTTGAGATGGATTTCTCATTGTAACAATCTTTATCTTCTTCTTTATAATCTAGCAGTGAGCCATTGCTATTATCAGTGAGCCCTTATTTTCTTATGGGTAGTGAGCCCTTCGACAATGAGCCTATTGTATTCGGTGTTGCAATTACTTTATATTGTGAGCTGATCCTCACTGTGGTTTTACCTTCTTGGGTTTTCCATGTATATCTAGTGATCTAATGTGTATGGCGTTTATGTATTGTTGTTTCTATTATTTACTTTTATGCTTAATCAATATAACAGATTGAGGGTTAATAAGAATTTGAATGTTAATAAGGGTTTTGGCATTTTAACATACAACTAATTCACCCCCCTCTCAATTATCTTGTGCATTCAACAAACATGATTTGGAAATCTTAAACTATGTCAAGTGTTAATGCTTGAGTTCTTTAGTGGATTCACTTATCCTCAAATTCTCAAGAGTTTTGTAACTAGTTACTTCTATTATGCACTTCATAGTAAGAACTCCTTTATATAGTCATAATTTATGGTTATCATTTACACTGTGGTATGCATAGCCTAATTAATGCTATGGTTGCTTTCCCTTTATTATTTGGATCTTTCTTGACAATTTTATGTTAAAGTGGATCCAATTATATGGAGTCATAGGGATGGTAACTTCAACCGTCAAAGTTGTGTTGAAGTGTATCCTTCTTGGTAATGGAGTTTCTCTTTATGATTATGGTGGTTGTTCTAGATCACCTTCCATTAATGTGTCTTTATCATGGTTTCTCATTCTCTAACCATAGGTGTTACATTAACTAGATATAGTTTTATGTTGGTTTTTTCATCTCACATGATATTGTGATGAGAGTGGCTTTGCAATATTTTAGGGTTTCTATTAGGTGTTTGTCCATGGGTGCATATGGATGCCATGTGTTGCAAATTCTAGTTGTATGTGGCTCAATTAAACAATTAATAATAAGTGCTAAATAATGGAATGAAATAAACTTAGGAAAACCTAGAGCTTTTCCTCAAAGAAATTAAGTATTATTTAATTTTTAAATATTTGCATATAGACTTAAAGCAAGTATTATGTGATTTTCAAATATTTACATGTAGATTTTAAACATGATTATATGTTATTGTTTTTGTAGCATCATACACTCTGGTTAGATTTAAATTTTTATTCATTACCATTCAAACAAAATGATTGTCCAAGTTTTCAATACATCTTTATTTCGTTGAATCTTCCTTCAAGAGATAAGCCATATGACATTAGACTTTCTGATGCGTGAGTTTTCATAAACTAATTTAACTTTTCTTGTCTATTTAGTGCATCTATATGTGCTACAATCTTTGACATTCATTTCTAATTTTATCTAAAATACAAGTTACAAATACAATAAGTTATATTGATTTTGATGAATAAAGCATTTGATTTTGGGGATAAATGTTGTATATTGAATGTCTTTGTATGATTAGTTGGTTTGTTGATGATGATGGCATATGTATTGTTCCACTACTATTATTTCATTTTGTATTGGAATATTAGGATTACAAAGCTATGTAGTCTTCTCCAATGAAGGATAGTGCACTGATTTAATTTGCCTTGTTGATTTAGGCATGTATTGTTGCATTTAATGTATAATATTTCTTGAATATGCTTTACTCCCATCTTCTGAATTTGTTTAATGTATCAAAGATAATTTGGAGGATGTTTTATGTTGTGGGTTTAATGCTTACATGATTTTGTAGACAAATTGCATTGACTCAACTGTTCCAGTAGAGGTAGTGTTTGCTCAAGAAGTCAAGAAGTAACAGGATCAGTTCAAACCATCAGAGCAGATGACACTAGAACCTTTTGAAAGAGATCATGCTTGTGTTGTAGGATGATATAGGGTGCCGAAAAGGAAAAAAGCATCTGCTACTACTTAAAATTGTTTCAATAAAAATTAGAGTATGAGAATGTTTTGGTTGTATTACTAGCAATTGTCTAAGACTTTACGAGTTTGCATTATATACCAATTTTCCATAATATTGATTTTGAGAGTCAGTTTCAAAAGTTGTTCAACCAAGTTCAATTTACAATTTTTTATCAATCCAAAGTTTTAAAATACTCTGAAAATACATTTCTTCGTTATAAGATCTTTTGTTGATTGTTACCATTTTCTCAATTGTCTCATCTACGTTAATTTTATGTACTCATTACATAAATCGCTCTAAAATTCTTCTTGCATTTCTCAAATGGACAATTATAATTACCACAATGACTTGCAGATTTGTCCTTGCAATATGGAGTAATGGTTTTTTTTTCAGTCCACTTTTTGATAGACTATAATCACCACACTACTATGGTAATTGTTTGCTTACCTTTAAGCTGGGCTTCTTTTCTAACTTGCAATTACAAAGCTAGCATTTAAAAAATATTTAAATGGGAAATGACAAAAGATAAACATTTTAAAGTATTTAATTGCAAATGACACAAGAGATTGGCATTACACATATGCAACAAGTGCTCAAGAATAAACACCAGCCTTTCCAAAAGAGCAAACATGCAATTTTTCAATAATATTTGGAAAATGTTTCATTCTGAGTTTAGATACTTAACATTTTTTATTTTACCTTTTTTCATTAAAAGTTATGTTTATTATTTAAAAAGCCTTTCTGCAGCTCTTTTCATGATGATTTTTTTAGTTCACATCCACATGATTATCGTTACTGAATTTTATATTTCAATTTTAAACAATGGTTAGATCATCACAATGGAAACTTCATACCTTTAATGCTTTCTCCAAAGCCAACTAAAAGGATTTGTTGTTTACATCTCTCAGTGGATTTTCCCATTTAATAAAAAACCAAATTAACACAATATTATCTAGTATTTCTTCGATGTACCCATTGCACACAGAGGTGCGACTGCTAATTTATTATGAAGCTTGTAAAAGTGACGACATGTTATAATAGCAACATGACTATTTTGAAAGCAAAGAGTATAATTTTACGCTTAACAATCCAACAGCTACAACACAAATAACATAGTCATCTAAATTTATTTTTGATTAATTAAATCTTTAAATTAATCAAAATCACCATACAATCGACAGATGGAAACTGGCTGAGCATGGGGAAGGTGAAACACTTTGTCTTGGGTCGGTGATTTGCAGCCAAAAGCATAGTGCGATTTGCAAAGGATCAGACGTGAGATGTGGAGCCGCCTTGTACCAAAAAGGTAGAAAAGTAAGGCGCAGATTGACATGTGTCCTTTTTCTTCCACATATCATGATGTAAAGAACTTTGGCGTGCCTACTACGTCTTCATTTTCTTGTCTTGGTAAAAGAGAAACCATGTGAGATGCAGATGGCAGACATGATGGGCCTATGGATGGTGAGCATTTTCTTTTTCTTTCTTAATGAGTAGGGGAGAGGGCCGACAAAAGTAGTTTTAAGTGGGTCTCCACTACCGAACCCTCTCCCCTAGTGGGTTATTAACTTTAAAGAAGATAATAATTTTTATCAAATTTTCCACAAAATATCTAATTTGATGTGATTTGTTTTGGTCAAAGATCCTTTAATATGAAAATGAAAAACCATGTTCAACGTCAATATGGATTATAAATTATAATACTATTTCCTATCTAATCCTACTCTAACAAACATATATCTCTGCTTCAAAAGAAATGGGTGTAAGAATAGCTAAAAAAACAAATTAATTTGGTTAGTTGCTTTTGGCCTTTAGCCCTCCCACCCAACTATAATTCCCATAGCCCACCCAAAAAATTTAATGTGAGAAATGGAGGCAATGTACCTAGCAACCAACCTTTTAGTCAATCTTCATTAATAAGCAATCCTTTCGGATGAGTTGATGAACATAAGCAATCGTAGCACCTCCTACAACACAATAGAAGATGAGAAGGTGCAAAGTCAGATGCTTAGCAATTCTAGGTCTTTCAACAAGAGCAATTGGGAGATTATGACAAATGTAAAGATGATAAGACAAATAAATGATTATGAAATACTAGTTTGTCAGTGTGAATTGAAAATGTCTTCCATTATTGAACGTGCTTTTCATGAATATTATTTTTATTTTTATATTAAGAGATTGATGCTTATCTAAGTATTAAATAATACAAAGAGATAGAATATTTATAATAAAAAAAATTATCAATCAAAGTTATGAGTTAATCAGTCAACAAAGGAGGATTTAGTAATTTTATATTTGTAATATTTTTTTAGTGATCAAAATTTATTGATTAATTAATTGAGTGTAAGGATGGTTGGAAGTTGATCTTCTAATTTAGGGGTATATACTAGTAATTAAATAATAATTAATATAAGAAAGCGAGTGGTTTTGACTAAGGAAAAGTCGATAAGACGTCCTATCAAAGTAAATTGAAGTTGATTACATCAACAATAATTTGTTTAAGAAATTAAGTGGAAGAAATGCATACAAGAAAGCAAGTGGAAGATAAAAGAACTGTGTAAAGAAATTTAATTCATAAGATTTTCACTTGATTGTATAAAGCATATTTTCAAAAGTGAAAAAAAGGAGGAAAGATAATGTTAGTATCTCGTCACTTTTGAATAATTATAATCTTATTTTTATTTTTACTTTTATTTATTTTTGAATGTTTTGTGTAGGGGTATAAATTGTATGTGTGGGGATTAAGTCTCATTCAATTATATTTATATATAATAGTTTATTTATTTTAAAGAATAAAGAAATATTTTTTTATTTAAGTAGATTTTACTTTTAGTTTTAATTTTATTATTTTTTGTTATTTGTCAATAATAATAATATTTTTAGTTTATATTTTAATGAATAAAAAATAAAAAAAAGTTGAAAATAAAAAAATAAAAGGGAATTGAGGGTCTATTTTTTTTGATTGAGTTGGTCATCTATCTGATGAACCTCCATGACATTAAAATGGATTTAACTGATTTGAAAAGAAAGGGCATATGATTGGAGCATTCCATAAATATGAAAAAGAACTTGAGGAATACTAGTTAGATTATTTAGATGGACATGAGGTAAGGATCAAGGATTTTTGTATGGATTTCCCCTAGAACATAAAATTGAAAATCAACAAAATGCCCATGGACCTCAAGGGAGATGAGAAGATCATGGACCCATCATACAACAAAGATAAAGTGTTCAACCAACCGATTCATAAAATTGATTTTTCAACACAAGGGGATCCTTCCAACAAATTTAGAACTTGGGAGGTGATATAGAAATCAAAGAAATTGCTTAAAAATCTATATGTCATGGATAGTATATGATCTCCCAAGGAAACTGCATAAAAGGGAGAAACATTCATGAAATAGGGAGAGTCCTAAAAGAGATCTAAAGGAAAATATCTAGAGAAAGAAGGTAGTCAACAAGAGGTACATTGCACTAGATCCTCCAAGAAAAAAAGGACAAGATTTTATCATAGGAGATAATTAGGCAAAGAAGGAAGAATCTAAAGGAGAAATACCTTTTATAAGGATGTATAGTGTAGGAAAAACTATCCTTTTTTCACACTTAATTTGGGAGAATAATATTAAATAAATAAACTAAATTATGCCTTAATTTAGTGTTGTAATATGTATTTTACATATTTACATTAAGTTTAGGGCCTATTTATTAAACTGGACTTAATTGTGCCTCATTTTTGGTGTTTTGAGGTGTACCTTTACACTTTCACACTAACTTAGGGATTAAATAATTAATTAAGGTTAATTTTCCTTAATTGGCCCCTTTAATTCAAATTCAAACCTAAATAGTTGCAATTTCTGAAGGAGAAAACCCAACATTCATTAATGATATAACATAACACTCATCCTTGAAGAATGTTTGTCCTAGGTAAGTGACCTAGGAACCATTCGCCATAGGGTGAATGGGTCCTCACTTAGACCTATGACCCTAATTTAAAATGTGTTTTTGGTGATATTTTAACATTTTCAAATATATATTTCAATGTTTGCTTGTGAAATTTGAATTAAAGAGAAGTTACTATAAATACAAGGTTATTTTATCAAATTAAGATTATATTTCAAGAGTACAATTGAGAGAACTTTCACAAGAGTCAAGATCATTGTCAAGAGCATTCAAGGGCGTATTTCTTCAACATTTGCTACAACAATCAAGATCCAAGCATTATGTCAAAGTTATGTGAAGTCTTGCATTTTTTGGGAGCTAATATGTTGATGTAGGTTTTATGATTCAATCAAGCATTCAAAATATCATTTCAAGCAAATATTCAAAGTCAAGATCCACATCCATTGAAAACATTTTGTGCAAGTTGCAAATCTCCATTATTAGAAGTTCATCCAAGGGTTTGGTGAGAGGTGACATAGAGTTTTTCATTCATCATTTCTTTCATGCTTTTATTCATTTCAAGGTTTAATTACCAAAACAGGGTTTGACCAAGGCAAACCCCCATTCATCTAACAAACAACAATTTTCTCTCTTTGATTAGGTGAAAGATCTATTGAAGAAAAAAAACTACAAAGTTGTTAAAGTTGCATTTGTTGTCACCATTCTTACAAAATCACAGAAATTGACCTATAGAATTTATTTCCAAATTTTTGACCATGAGATTCGAGAATTTGGGAGTGTAGAGACAGGAGAACAAAACCAAAAAATTGATTTTTAGGAGCCCTAGCTAGGAACCATTCACCATAGGGCGAATGAGTCCTTAGTGAGCCTTGAAAGAGCACATTCTACAAAAGGTACGCAATATTTATCCATTCCAGATACTCCCTAAAGTCTGTAGGTTCCATGTTTAAGCTTCTAAATGCACTTTATAGATCACAATTTGAAGTTGATTTGTTATTTTTAATCTTTCTCCCCAAAGTGTTGTTTGACTCTATATAGTCATAAAATTGCACCCCTTGCGATTTCACATATATTTTTGTATGTGCTTTAGTGTCCACTCCTTTAGCATCTTGTGTAGGTTCACGTTAGCCCCTACATCAGCCTTTTTCCCTTCTCAGGATGCTCCAGCACCCCTTTTCAATAGCTACCCTTCACGCATCATCCTTGCACCGAAACTTGCACCTGTCCCATTCTCATCATTTTGTAGCATGACATGTCCAAACACTAGTGCACTGCATGGATGTCTATGCACCATTCAGATGTCTATGCACCACGCTAGCGTCCTGCGACATTTCAACATTCAAATGACTATTTTCGTGTATTTTTTCCACTTGTCACCTCCTTTGGTCAGTGGTAACAACTCGAGATGCCTTATAACCACCCAGGAAGCTTCTTTTCCCTCCTTAAATGTTATCTTTTCACTTCATTTGCAACTCTCTTCTGCTTCTAGCTTCACTCTAGCTTCTTGGATTCACTCTTTTCCTCTTTACTCTCTTGCTTACACAAACCTCTCACTTGTTACAACAACACTCCCAAGCTCCCACAACACTCTTTGCAGCTATCTTGGCTCTCACATACCTCTCTTTTATCCTTGTTCTCCCTTTTTGGCTTCCTTAAGCCTTGCAGCTTCATCTACCTTATCTCATGCTTGTGAGCATCCTAGGATTCCACATCCCCTATCTACTGCATCTCTACTTCGTGATACATTTTCTCCTCCTCAAGTGGGGATTGCTTTTATCACCTCTTTTGTGATATGGGTTCTCCTCCTTGAGCAGGGTTTGCTGTTATCACATCGCATTTACTTACTTCTCACTCTCTCTATCTTTTGGTTGTTCATGGAGGTGGGAACACCAAAACGAGGGTTTGATACATCAAGGCAAACCCCTATACAACCCCAACACTTTCTCCAGATATTACGCATGCAGGTTTTGAAGACATTCATCTGCTGGAGGCTTCATCACTTGCGTGGTTGTGAGAATTTCCTTTCTTCTCCTCATCTTTATCATTTCTATTTCACTTTATTTTAGTCCTATTACATTTTATTACTTTATCGCATTCTGCCAGTTCTTAGCAACCAAATTTCTAGTAGTCATTTAGCTATTTTCTATGACATTCTCACTTTCTAGTCTGTATGAGATGCCAACGCATTGTGTTGTCGTCTGTATCCCGCATTGTCATCCTTTGGTCGAGAGCTTGTCAATTTGTCTAGAAAATCTCTATGACTTGCTCTTTCTGATTCTTGAACTCTCGCACTATTCCTGAGGTAGTTTAGGATAGTTCACCTATGAGTCTCTCTGAATGAAGAGAACTCATGAGTAGCGAATCCCCCTTCTCTACATTTTGGTGAACCTAATGTGAAGAGGGTATTTTTTAAAAAACTTGGAATTTATTTACCCCTACTTGTTGGGTTTATAACTTTTGACTTAGTGCTCAAAATTTAGAACCGTTTGCATCATTGGAAAAGTCTCCTAGAGAACTAGTTCAGGCCCTAAAAGACAAGTGCCTTTAACAATCAAATTTTAGGGACTGATGCAAGTTCTGACCTCAAATTATGCTTCGAAGACCTCCGAAAATGCAAATTACTAGAACCTAGAAAATATCAAAAAAAATAGAAAATCTAGAATTTTGGTTTTTCTTTGTTTTATCACCAAAATGAATATAATATCTTCTTTTATTAGTTTAGTATCTAATTTTGTTCAAAATTTTAATGATATTCCATTTCATGCATGTGATAGTGACTTGGCTCTGCCCATATCACTTTGTATCTTTGATCCTTCTCATGAGAGTCCTCTTGCTTCAGAGGATATCTTGTTGCAAGAAGATGAAATCATTGATACCTTTCTTAATCTTACTATACCTTCTATTTGTTCCAATGCACTCTCTTCTAGAGACGTTGCATTCATGAATGATGAATCTCCTCTCCATCCCAATGTATTCTCTTCTATAGATGTTGCATTGGTGGATGATCAATCTCATCTTTATTCTAATGCACTCTCCTCTAGAGATGGTGCATTAGCGAATGATAAGCCTCCTTCCACATTTGATCCTCCATGGGTCGATGTTGAGAATATGTCTTCAAATAATTATTCTATAAATGTAATCTATGTATCTGCTGCCCCTCAAAGGCCTAAGAGACCAGTCATTTACGTGACTCCAGCTAGCCCTTCTCCTAAAAGGATTTGTTCCATTGATGGTGTTCCATTTGATAGTAACTCTCCTAACCTTTCTAAGGCTCCCTCCTATAGAGTGATACCCCATACTTATGATACTAGAAAGAACAAACAAAATTTTAATCAACCTACTTCTTTATCACCTTCTCAACCAAGGCTTCCTCAAGCTCCTAAACCTATGACTAAAGCACCCAGTGATTGCGATCTTGTCGAGCAACTCCAAGTTACTCTAGCTAAGATCTCATTGTGGGACTTGCTTCAGTTTGCTCCAGTTTATCAAGGTATGCTTCAGGAAGCCTTGCAAAAGATCCTCTTGCCTTCTCTTTCTAGGCTGACAGATGTTAATGTGTTGATGGCATATATTTGTGCAGATTCGTTGAATATTACGTTCTATTCACAAGAACTCCCACCTTCGAAAGTATAGAAGCAAGAGGACCCTCTGATAATTATAGTTAACATTAATAATATTGGCATTAGATGTACTCTCATTGACATTGGTTCGGTGCTCAATGTATGTAGCATTGATCTATTGCCTAAGATTAATGTTGTTTCATCTTCTCTTAATGCTTCTTCTATTGACATTCATGGGTTCGATAATGTTAGTTGACAAGCCCTAGGCATGATAGTCTTTCCTTTGAGGTTAGGACCCATTACTGTACCTACCCTTGTATATGTTATTTCAAAAAAGTTACCATATAACCTTCTTCTTGGTAGACTGTGGATTCATGCTATGGGTGCAGTCTTGTCTACCTTGCATAAATCTATTAAGTTCATAGCTAACAATAGAGTAGTCACAGTCAAGGTTGACCCTGAGGCTATGCACTTATGTGAGATGGCAGTTGTCGGTCAGGTTTTTGTTATGCCTAGTCTTATTCCTTCATTGTCTTCCAATCTATTGATGTTTACTCCAATAGGACCTACTACAAAGGATACTCTTGAGATACATGTCCTTAAGGAAGATCCTTCTGAAGCAAGAAATATTAAGTCTTATCCTTCTACCTCTTCTTAAAGGAATGCATGTCTTGGTGATGATTGGGGTTCTTTAGACTTTATAGAATCCCTCGTTGGAGAGTGTAATGTTGATATGATCCACTTAGACCTTCCGATAACATCATCCAAACTCGCTATTGAAGATGATTACTCTTTTGTATCGTGGGGTAATGTGAAAAATAGTTGTAATGTCCTTGAAGCTAATCCTTCCCCCTCTGAGGAAGATGATCACACCTCTGTTAAAGAGGCCAATATTGGTAGTCCTATAAAGAAGGTTGATGGTGATCCTGTAGAAGAGTATGATCCCCCTAGCCAGAATAATACTCTCCATGAGGATCCTCCATTGTCTTCCATCTTCGTATCTTCTTCTTGCGAGTGGTCAAACTTTTTTCCACAAGAGAAAGGGTTTCTTGATGATGATGGCATATTGTTCCACTACTGTTATTTCATTTTGTATTGGAATATTAGGATTACAAAGCTATGTAGCCTTCTCCAATGAAGGATAGTGCATTGATTTAATTTTCCTTGTTGATTTAGGCACGTATTGTTGCATTGAATGTATAACATTTCTTCAATATGCTTTACTCCCATCTTTTGAATTTGTTTAATGTATCAAAGAGAATTTGGAGGATGTTTTATGTTGTGGGTTTAATGCTTACATGATTTTGCAAACAAATTGCATTGACTCAACAGTTCCAGCAGAGGTATTGTTTGCTCAAGAAGTCAAGAAGTAGTAGGAGTAGTTCAAACCATTTGAGCAGATGACACTAGAACCTTTTGAAAGAGATCATGCTTGTGTTGTAGGAGGATATAGGGTGCTGAAAAAGCAAAAAGCATCTGTTACTGCTTAAAATTGTTTCAATAAAATTGGAGTATGAGAATGTTTTAGTCGTATTACTGGCAATTGTCTAAGACTTTACAGGTTTGCATTATATACCAATTTGCCATAATATTGATTTTGAGAGTCAGTTTTTGTTGTCAGTTTCAAAAGTTGTTCAACCAAGTTCAATTTACAAATTTTTATCAATCCAAAGTTTTAAAATACTTTGAAAATACATTTCTTGGTTATAAGATCTTTTTTTGATTGTTCCGATTTTCTCAATTGTCTCATCTACGTTAATTTTATGTAATCATTACATAAATGGATCTAAAATTCTTGATGCACTGCCCAAATGTACAATTATAATTACCACAACGACTTGTAGAAATGTCCTTGCAATATGGAGTAATGGTTTTTTTTCAGTCCACTTTTTGATAGACTACAATCACCACACTACTATGGTAATTGTTTTCTTTCCTTTAAGATGGGCTTCTTTTCTAACTTGCAATTACAAAGCTAGCATTTAAAAAATATTTAAATGGGAAATGATAGAAGAGAAACATTTTAAAGTATTTAATTGCAAATGACTTTTAAATTATTTAATTGCAAATGACACAAGAGATTGACATTACACATATGCAACAAGTGCTCGAGAATAAACACCAGCCTTTCCCAAAGAGCAAACATGCAATTTTTCAATAATATTTGGAAAATGTTTCATTCTGAGTTTAGATACATAAAAAATTTTATTTTACCTTTTTTCATTAAAAGTTATGTTTATTATTTAAAAAGCCTTTCTGCTAGCTTTTTTCAAGATTATTTTTTTAGTTCACATCCACATGATTATCGTTACTGAATTTATATTTCAATTTTAAACAATGGTTAGATCACAATGGAAACTTCATACCTTTAATGCTTTATCCAAAGCCAACTAAAAGGATTTGTTGTTTATGCTCTCAGTGGCTTTCCCCATTTAATAAAAAACCAAATTAACACAATATTATCTAGTATGTCTTCGGCGTACCCATTGCACACGAAGGTGTGATTGCTAGTTTATTACGAAGCTTGTAAAAGTGAAAACACATTAGAATAGCAACATGACTATTTTGAAAGCAAAGATTATAATTTTGTGCTTAACAAATATTAATTATGTTCAAAATTTGAATTGCTTAATATATATATTTCAACTATTCTATTTTTTTTTTGCATTCAAATAATACAAATAAATTACAATAAGAGAAAGCAACTAGAAAGTTGCCAAAAATAAATAAAAAATTACAAAACAGTCCAACAGCTACAACACGAATAACATAGTCATCTACATTTATTTTTGATTAATTAAATCTTTAAATTAATCAAAATCAACATATAATCAACAGATGGAAACTGGCTGAGCATGGGGAAGGTGAAACGCTTTGTCTTGGGTCGGTGATTTCCAGCCAAAAGCATAGTGCGATTTGCAAAGGATGAGACGTGAGATGTGGAGCCGCCTTGTACCAAAAAGGTAGAAAAGTAAGGCGCAGATTGACAGGTGTCCTTTTTCTTCCACATATCACGACGTAAAGAACTTTGGCATGCCTGCTATGTTTTTGTTTTCTTGTCTTGGTAAGAGAGAAAGCGCGTGAAATGCAAGTGGCAGACATGATGGGCCTATGGACGGTGAGCATTTTCTTTTTCTTTCTCAATGAATAGGGGAGAGGGCCGACAAAAGTAGTTTTAAGTGGGTCTCAACTACGGGACCCTCTCCTCTAGTGGGTTATTAATTTTAATGATGATAATAATTTTTTATCAAATTTTCCACAAAATATCTAATTTGATGTGATTTGTTTTGGTCGAAGACCCTTCAATATGAAAATGAAGGACCATGTGCAACGTCAATATGGATTATAAATTATAATACTATTTCCTATCTAATCCTACTATAACAAACATGTATCTCTGCTTCAAAAGCAATGGGTGTAAGAATAGCTAAAAGCAATAAATTTGGTCAGTTGCTTTTGGCCTTTAGCTCCCCCACCCTACTATAATTCCCATAGCCCACCCAAGAATTTTAATGTGAGAAATGGAGGCAATGTACCTAGCAACCAATCTTTTAGTCAGTCTTCATTAATCAGCAATCCCTTCGAATGAGCTAATGAACATAAGCAATCGTAGCACCTCCCACCCACAATAGAAGATGAGAAGGTGCAAAGTCGGATGCTTAGCAATTCCAGGTCTTTCAACAAGAGCAAGTGGGAGATTATGACAAATGTAAAGATGATAAGACAAATAAATGATTATGAAATACTAGTTTGTCAGTGTAAATTGAAAATGTCTTCCATTATTGAACGTCCTTTTCATGAATATTATTTTTATTTTTATATTAAGAGATTGATGCTTATCTAAGTATTAAATAATACAAAGAGATAGAATATTTATAATAAAAAAAATTATCAATCAAAGTTATGAGTTAATCAGTCGGCAAAGGAGGATTTAGTAATTTTATATTTGTAATATTTTTTAGTGATCAAAATTTATTGATTAATTAGTTGAGTGTAAGGATGGTTGGAAGTTTATCTTCTAATTTAGGGGTATATACTAGTAATTAAATAATAATTAATATAAGAAAGCGAGTTGTTTTGATTAAGTAAAAGTCGATAAAACGTCCTATCAAAATAAATTGAAGTTGATTACATCCACAATAATTCGTTTAAGAAATCGGGTGGAAGAAATGCATACAAAAAAGCAAGTGGAAGATAAAAGAATCGTGTAAAGACATTTAATTCATAAGATTTTCACTTCATTGTATAAAGCATATTTTCAAAAGTGAAAAAAAAAAAGGAAAGATATTGTTAGTATCTCATCACTTTTGAATAATTATAATCTTATTTTTATTTTTACATTTATTTATTTTTGAATGTTTTGTGTAGGGGTATAAATTGTATTTGTGGGGATTAATTCTCATTCAATTATATTTATATATAATAATTTATTTATTTTAAAGAATAAAGAAATATTTTTTATTTAAGTAGATTTTACTTTCAGTTTTAATTTTATTAATTTTTGTTATTTGTCAATAATAATAATATTTTTAGTTTATATTTTAATGAATAAAAAATAAATAAATAGTCTAAAATAATAAAATAAAAGGGAATTGAGGGTCTATTTTTGTTGACTGAGTTGGTCATCTATTTGATGAACCTCCATGACACTAAAATAGATTTAACTAATTTGAAAAGAAAGGGCATATGATTGGAGCATTCCATAAATATGAAAAAGAACTTGAGGAATACTAGGTAGATTATTTAGATAGACATGAGGTCAGGATCAGGGATTTTTGTATGGATTTCCCCTAGAACATAAACTTGAAAATCAATAAAATGCCCATGGACCTCAAGGGAGCTGTGAAGATCATGGACCCATGAACATACAACAAAGATAAAGTGTTCAACCAATTGATTCATAGAATTGATTTTTCAACACAAGGGGATCCTTCCAACAAATTTACAACTTCAGAGGTGATATAGAAATCAAAGAAATTTCGCAAAAATCTATATGTCATGGATAGTATATGTTCTCCCAAGGAAACTACATAAAAGGGAGAAACATCCATGAAATAGGTAGAGTCTTAAAATAGATCTAAAGGAAAAGATCCAAAGAAAGAAAGTAGTCAACAAGAGGTACATGACACTAGATCCTCTAAGAAAAAAAGGACAAGACTTTATCTTAGGAGACAATTTAGGCAAAGAAGGGAGAATTTAAAGGAGAAATGCCTTTTATAAGGATGTATAGTGTAGGAAAAAGTATCCCTTTTTACACTTAATTTGGGGAAATCATATTAAATAAATAAACTAAATTATGCCTTAATTTAGTGTTGTAATATGTATTTTACATATTCACATTAAATTTAGGGCCTATTTATTAAACTGGACTTAACTATGCCTTATTTTTGGTGTTGTAAGGTGTACCTTTACACTTTCACACTAACTTAGGGCTTCACTAATTAATTGAGATTAATTTCCCTTAATTTCCACCTTTAATTCAAATTCAAGCCTAAATAATTGCAATTTTTGAAGGAGAAAACCCAACATTCATTAATGATATAACATAACACACATCCTTGAAGAATGTGTGTCCTAGGTAAGTGACCTAGGACCCATTCGCCATAGGGTGAATGGGTCCTCACTTAGACCTAGGACCCTAATTTAAAATGTGTTTTTTCTGATATTTTAACATTTTCAAATCTACATTTCAATGTCGGCTTGTGAAATTTGAATTAAAGAGAAGTTACTATAAATACAAGGTTACTTTATCAAATTAAGATTAGATTTCAAGAGCACAATTGAGAGAACTTTCACAAGAGTCAAGATCATTTTCAAGAGTATTCAAGGGAATATTTCTTCATCATTTGCTACAACAATCAAGATCCACACATTATGTGAAAGTTATGTGGAGTCATGCATGTTTTTGGAGCTAATATGCTGATGTAGGTTTTATGATTCAATCAAGCATTCAAAGTATCATTTCAAGCAAAGATTCAAAGTCAAGATCCACATCCATTGAAACCATTTCATGCAAGTTACAGACCTTCATTATCAAAGGTTCATCCAAGGGTTTGGTGAGTGGTGACATAGAGTTTTTCATTCATCATTCCTTTCATGATTTTATTCATTTCAAGGTTTAATTACCAAAATGGGGTTTGACCAAGGCAAACCCCCATTCACCTAACAAACAACATTGTTCTCTCTTTGATTTGTGATTGCATATTTTAGGTGAAAGATCTATTGAAGAACAAAACCTACAAAGTTGTTAAAGTTGCATTTGTTGTCACGATTCTTACAAAATGATAGAAATTGACCTAAAGAATTTATTTCCAAATTTTTTACTCTGAGATTCAAGAATTTGGGAGTGCAGACATAGGAGAAAAAAAACCCAGAAACAGATTTTTAGGAGCCCTAGCTAAGAACCATTCACCATAGGGAAATGGGTCCTTAGCAAGCTTTGAAAAAGTGCTTTATGCATAAAGTACACAATATTTATCCCTTCCAAATTCTCCCTAAAGTCTGTAGGTTCCATGTTTAAGCTTCTAAATGTACTTTATGGATCACAATTTGAAGTTGATTTTCTATTTTTAATCTTTCTCCCCAAAGTGTTGTTTGACTCATACCCCTATCCTTGCATAGAAAGGAAATAAGTAGATTCACACTTTGACTTGATTCACCTCAAGGTTGACAATCATTTCATAGTGCGGATCTCATTTCTTAATGAAATTAGAGAAGTGGGACCCCTTTTCCCTCTTTGGATCCACTTTTCCATTTTGGGAAATTCCTCTCATACCCTATTTTTCTATGTTTCATTTTGGTAAAACTTGACCTTGTATAACAACATTTTTGAAAATTGGAGTCCTTTTAACCCTAGATCTAAGTTTTGCAATAGATTGCATTAGGTTTACATTATTTTCATTACATTTAAGGTTCTTTAAATCTTGCATTAGTTTGCATTGCATATAAGGGTTTAAATTTGCATTTTTGCATTGTTTAAATATGAAAAATTCAAAAAATTATGCATATTACATTAATTTTGCATAGTATTTGCATATTAGTGTACTTTTCATCATACATATTCAAAAATTGGATCAAAATTGCATTTGAAGAAGTGCCATATAGTTCATCATTTTTCTTTCATTGCACTTGCATTTCAACATTAACTTTTAGAAAATTCAATTATAGAAATACCAATCTGAGACTTGAAATAGAAAGCACATATAATCACTTAGAATTTTCATTTTTCAATTTAAAAAACCTGTACAAGGACCCATTCGCCCTTGAGTCCTTGGATTCCTACAAAAACCAACTTTTCTAAGCTTTTTGTGGTTTTTTGCACTTCCTGGGTCTGTTGGTAACCTACAATATTAGTTTGGAAAGTTTTAAAAATTTCAATTTTATGCATCTAGGTCTAAACATCCATTTAGTGGTCATTTTTAAATAATTCCAAAGACTATTTCAGCATTGAAAATCATTAGATCTATAGGACAATTGTTGATATTTTTTAAGCATTCCATAAGTTGGATAGATTACGTCTCATTTTTTAATAAATAAAAGCATGTTTCCTTTTCAAACACTTGGTGTTCATGGAGTATCACATGACTTGTATGATTCTATTTTCCCCACTCATAAGCATAATCTAGGAAAAAAAAAAACCTTTGACAAACATGTTGGCTACCCTCCTAATATCTATTGGATTTGTAAGAATGTCATAACACAAGAGGGTGCAAGTGTAGGCAATCATGAAAATCACAATTATTATTCTCTCGATACCTCTCAGATGCAGCCACAATAGTGGTTTACAATTGAAGCGAGGAAGGAAAACTCACAAAAAATGAATGCATGGCAAAAAACTTGATTTTAGGGGTTTGTACGAACCTACTAGTTCGACCGAACCAATTAGGGGTTCGCTAGAACCTGGGTTTGGGCAAACCCTTTTAATAATTTCCTGCCAAAAAATCCAACAAATCCCCTTATAGAAGGGGGGTTCAAATGAACCTTGGTTTGAACAAACCCCCTAATTTCTCATCCCCTCCCCTGAGACACAAAAAAACCTGAATTTTGGCGATTCAGAGCTCGGGTTGAGGATGAAAATGGATGAATTTTCACAAAGCCAACTAGAATCAGGTAGTCCTCGGAATGAGCTATCCAACTAATATAATTTTAATATGTTTTGGTTTTATTATGTATTTGTTTTCTTAGTTTTATTAAACATAGGTTTTTCATCAAAAATGAAGGTCTTTGTTCCGCACGTGGAAAATAGCAGATTATCAAAAAAAAAAATTGAAAAATATGAGTGCACCAAATATTGAAGTCCTTGATCCAACAAAAAAAAAATTGAATTTTGATATATACAAAAAAAAATTATGCGTTATACAGTTGCGTTATATTTAAATTGTAATTGGTTTGACTTCAAAACTTGATTAAAGAAAAAATATTAAATAAAAAAATGTCTAACCAAGTGGAAGCACTAGATATCAGAGTTAAAAATCTAAATTCAAAATAATTAGAATTTTATCCTTCATGAAAAAAAAGTTATGTCTGATACAATGTGCATCACTTTTTAAAAATGTTGTTTTTGAAAAAAACCAATTTTTGTGGGAGATGGAAAAAGAAGTGCAATCTAATTCCAAAATTTTGAAAAAAATATTTTTAGAATCTAAAGAGAAAATGTGATGAGACTCTAGTTTGCATCATCTTCAAATTCTTCATGGTTTAGCTGCTATAGGTGCCCAAATGTGAAGATTTAGTTTTAAAAAATAATTTCAATGTCCAGTTTGGCCAAAAATTTTAAACCACTATTGTGGGATCACCCTCTCCTATTAGTGACAAAGGTATATTGGTGAAAGAAGACAAAATAATTGAGAATCATGAAAGTATTTCTTGTCCCTCTCCTCCTCGCCCTTGGGAAGATATTATGACACAAGAAGATGAGATCATTAACACTAATTTACCAGTCTCCATTCACCTCCCAACACCTCCCCTACTTTTGAGAATGCTTTAGTCAAAGAGGATGTAATCATGGACATTCAGGAAAATCACATTTGTGAAGAGGATATGTTGGTGCTAAAAGATCCAATGATTGAGAGTTATAACACTATTTCTCTCTTTCCTAATGTCCCTAAGATTTGGAAAGATCTATTCAAATGAAAGGATCCAATCATTGGTAAGCATGTGAATCATAGTTGTTCTTCTCTTGATGCCTCCCCTATTTGTGATGAAGTTACTTTACAAAATCTAACCATGTAATGTGATCAACATCTTTTTTTCTCCTCTCCTAAAGACTCTCCTACTAGGGTAGATATCATGGTGCAAGAGGATGATAGAATTGATGTGTCTTTCAAATAATAGTGATGCGGCTTCCTTCAATGAAAATGATGAAGTGACATTAGACTCCCCTTCACCAAGAAATCATGAAAATAAGGATAAGTTTTTTGAGGTTATGAACATTAGAACTCCCTCAAGCCCTCTAATTCTTAGAACTACAAATCCTTTAATCATTGGACCTCCTAATCCTGAACTTATCATTTATCCACCCTCACAACAACTACAAGTTCAAAATAAACCCATGCTTATCTTAGAACCTCCTACAAGACAACTTGATAATGATAATGTGTTGCAGCAACCAAGTTACAATACCAATGCTCGCACATATAACACTAGAAATAATCCACAACCAAGACAAACAAATCAAACATCCCTCCCATTACCTCAACCTATCTTTCCTAGTGCTCCTCGTTTTCCTTTACAAAGTGGGAAGGAGTATGATCTTGTTGAACAACTTAAGAATACTCCTGTTAAGATATCCTTATGGGACCTTATTCAAGCATCACCTAGCTATCATAACATGCTTTAAAGTGTTTTACAACAAGTTCCTACCCCTCCTAATGTGCAACCAAATGATGTGACAACCCAAATTCAAGCTATAAATCTATTCAAATTAGGCATTACTTTCCATCAAGATGAGTTACCTTCGTTAGAAGCACAAAAAAAAAATCTAGCTTTCATGATAATAGCTATATATAATACGACGAGGATAAAGAGAACCCTTGTTGACAATGGCTCAGCCCTTAACGTATGTAGCATAAACCTTTTGGACAATATTGGAGCATACAAAATCCAAATTAAACTTGACTCTTTATCTAGATTCATGTGTTTGATAACATAGGAAAACAACTACTTGGTGTGATTACATTACCTATTAAAGTTGGAAAGTTTACATTGCAAACTCCTATCCATGTTATGCCTCACAATCTTTCATACAATCTTCTTTTAGGTAGGCCTTGGATTCATGCAATGAATGGGATGCCTTCTACCCTTCATCATAAAATGAAGTATGTCTACAACAAAAAAGCATATACAATCAAGGTTGACCCTGAACCAGATAGTTTTCTTATTGAAAAAAACAAGGAAAGTCCTTTGAAAACATTGACACCAACTACACAAGTGGAACTCGTGCAAGAGAAATAAAAATAGAGAAATAAATTGAAAAACTCACAAAGTTATTGGATGATGATTGGGGATCCCTATATTTCACACCTACATTCGCGGGTGAATACAAGATAAAAATAAGAGTTTGAAAAGGGAAACAAAAAAGTGGTAATGTCAACACAAAATTTAACAGAATCTTCAAAAGAATCCACTTTAGAAGAAGAAGAAGCAAATTACACAAAAAAAATTGATGAAGTTGATTATGAACAACCATCGAATCTAAAAAAATGAAAAATCTTTATGCAAGAGGTTATGAACTTATGAAATAACTTGGTTATAGTGGAAAAGGATGTAGTTCTCGAGAACAAGGTATATGTGTCCCTATAGCTCGCCTAATATGTAATAAACAACTAGTGGTCTTCATTATTGTCCCTCGAAAGAAAAAAACAAGTCTTCACTCAATATAAACACTCTTACAAAGGATTCTTCTAAGCCAAATTTAACTTTGGTGCATCTTGAACTGATAGAAACTAGTGGTCTTGGTTATTGTCCTTTGAAAAAAATGAAATAATTAAAGAAATCTTCGCTTAATATCAATGTCATCATATAAAACACTAATTATTGTAGTTTGTTATATTTTACACCCTCCTTTAAGGAAGAGTACAAAGTCTCACAATCTAAAAAGTCTTGTGTAAGTATGAAACCTTGTGCTAAGCAAGAGATATCTTTGTCACAAAATAAAGAGACATCTTCTACTATTGATCAAGAGAGTATCTTTTCGAGACTCCTCCAAGATCGTTTGATATCTCTCCCTCCAAGAACACGAAAGAAATTTTACAACAAGAGTTTATTTTGGGCATATCACAGAGTTCATGGTCATTCTACTAATGAATGTATGGCTTTGGGTACAATAAAATTCAACATCTTAAAGATTGTGGTGCTCTTCCTTGTGTTGCAGCACCTTGTTCCTCTAATTCATACTGATTTTCATATTTCTCATCAATCACCTTGGATCACCCTTGTCTTGCACTGAGTGGGGGAAAGGGAGTTAGGTATCTTTGTCCTTTTATGAAACTTTTCATTGTCTCTTTTGGCTAGTTGACTGCCTTCCATGTATATATAAGAGAAAGCTTCAGATGTGGATGGTGTGGCTTAAGTTGGATCGCATTTGACATACTTTATTTTTATGTTATATTTAGTATTGCATTTTGGGGGCAACCCCGTATTCATGATGTAGCTTCATTTGGGAACATATGACTTGGCATAGGGATTTCCGAATAAGCTCTCATGTCTTCTTCTACTTTAAAGGAGATTGCTCACAACAATGGTGTTAGCAATCACTTTAAAGTGGGGCATACATTGGCATTATCTTTCAACACTCATGTTTCATTGTGTGAATTTTCTTTCTTTTGGTGATTCATCCTTTTCTTGGTGGTTTCATTGGGTTTGATTTCCTCCAAAAACATGATATTTCTTTGACTTGTCCTCTCTTGGAGACATTAGGCATGATGTTCCCTAAGAAGAGACCTTACATGAACTAAGCAAAGTCCCTTTGAACAAACCTCTACTCACATGTTGTTCATAAGTGTTTAACATAATACATCTTGTTAACCTTGTGAAGCTTGAAGATTCATTTTGTGGCACCCTATTGAAGTTATCATAGGGATAGCTTTGGTATGGTTAGTATGATGAGAGCCTAGATAGAGGCATGACTTTCTCACTAAGCTTGAGGTTCCACCACCCCAGAGTGAGCACGTGCTTAGGACAAACAATTTATATGACAACCAAGGATTGATCCACCCCCTTTTTTTGTTTTTATTTTTCTTTCTTTTAGTCTTTGACATTGTATGTTTATGTATCTTGTCCTACTATTACATATCATACACCTTGTGTGTGTCCCTTTGTGCTCATGTTGATTTGACATGGGATCTCGGATCCTGGAGGCTTGGTCACCCTCTTTGATCTTTTCCATCCTATACGATCCACATTGGTACACTTGGACCCCTCTTGACTACTTTCGTGCAAGTTTGACACAAGTTCCTCCTCTCACTAAAGTGGGCACTAAATGTAGTGTAGGAAATCGTATCCCTTTTTCACACTTAATTTGGGGAATATTATTAAATAAATAAACTAAATTATTCTTTAATTTAGTGTTGTAATATGTATTTTACATATTCACATTAAGTTTAAGGCCTATTTATTAAAATGGACTTAATTGTGCTTTATTTTTGGTGTTGTAATGTGTACCTTTACTCTTTCACACTAACCTAGGGCTTCACTAATTAATTGAGGTTAATTTGTCTTAATTGGCCCCTTTAATTCAAATCCAAGTCTAATTAATTGCAATTTCCAAAGGAGAAAACCCCACATTCATTAATGATATAACATAACACTCATCCTTGAAGAATGTGTGTACTAGGTAAGTGACCTAGAACCCATTCACCATAGGGTGAATGGATCCTCGCTTAGACCTAGGACCCTAATTTAAAATTTGTTTTTGGTGGTATCTTAACATTTTCAAATCTATATTTCAATGTTTGCTTGTGAAATTTGAATTAAAGATAAGTCACTATAAATACAAGGTTACTTTATCAAATTAAGATTAGATTTCAAGAGCACAATTGAGAGAAATTTCACGAGAGTCAAGATCATTGTCAAGAGCATTCAAGGGCAGATTTCTTCATCATTTGTTGCAGCAATCAAGATCCAAGCATTATTTCAAAGTTATGTGGAGTCATGCATTTTTTTGGAGCTAATATGTTGATGTAGGTTTTATGATTCAATCAAGCACTCAAAGTATCATTTCAAGCAAAGATTCAAAGTCAAGATCCACATCCATTGAAACCATTTCATGCAAGTTGTAGACCTCCATTATCAAAGGTTCATCCAATGGTTTGATGTGTGGTGACATAGAGTTTTTCATTCATCATTCCTTTCATGCTTTTATTCATTTCAAGGTTTAATTACCAAAATGGGGTTTGACCAAGGCAAACCCCCATTCACCTAACAAACAACATTTTTCTCTCTTTGATGTGTGATTGCAGATTTTAGGTGGAATATCTATTGAAGAACATAAATTAAAAAGTTGTCAAAGTTGCATTTGTTGTCATCATTCTTGCAAAATCACAGAAATTGACCTACATAATTTATTTCCAACTTTCCAACTATGAGATTTAGGAATCTGGGAGTGTAGACATAGGAGAACAAAACCCAGAAACTAATTTTTAGGAGCCCTAGCTAGGACCCATTCACCATAGGGTGAATGAGTCCTTAATGAGCCTTGAAAAAGCACTTTCTACAAAAGGTACACAACATTTATCCCTTCCAGATTCTCCCTAAATTTTTTAGGTTCTATAAGTTCTATGTTTAAGCTTCTAAATGCACTTTAAATATCACAATTTGAAGTTGATTTTCTATTTTTAATCTTTCTCCCCAAAGTGTTGTTTGAATCATATCCCCATCCTTGCATAAAAAGGAAATCAGGAGATTCACAGTTTGACTTGATTCACCTCAAGGTTGACAATCATTTCATAGTGTGGATCTCATTTCCTAATGAAATTAGAGAAGTGGGGCCCCTTTTCTCTCTTTGGATCCACTTTTTCATTTTGGTAAATTCCTTCCATACCCTATTTTTCCATGTTTTATGATGAAATCCAATGGAGGAAAATAGAAACAGAAGAAGAATCAACTCAAATCATTTTTCTCCTCCTCCTAGCACTCCTCACCTTACAACCACTTTAACTCCGTAGATGTAGCTAGAAAGTCAAAGATGATAAATCCTAGTGGTAAGATCATTCTCACCTTAACCACAATAAATAGATTCACCCCAAATAAATATTTAAACATCTGCTACAACTAAAGAAGAGAAAGAAGACGATAAATAAAAAGAGAGGAGGAAGAAGTGTGGGCCCAATTTTTATCTTTATTTAAGAAAGAGTTTGCTTCCTCAAAAGGGACTCCAACCTAGACTAAGACCCCTTCATCCACTTCTTCTCTTGAATCCATCTTTATTAGGGCACCTTCTTCTCCATATAGTAGTCCTCTAGAATATCCAACTTCCCCTCCAATTCTTATTCCTTCAAGAGCATCTACTCCTCCCCAATCTCCTAGCCAAGAAGATGATAGAATAAAAATTTTAAGATTACAAGCAAGGTTAAAAGCAATGATTGGGAAAATAAATAGGAGATATAGACTTATGATAGAGGAATTTACCAAGATTGTGGAAATTTTATAAGGACCAACTTTTAGACCACCCATTTAAGCTCAAAACAATGCATTAGTAACAAATATAAACTCAAAAATCAAATAAAAGATCACACTCAAGATAGAAAAAACAATGTAGATAATAAAAAAATGAAAGATATTAAATACTCAAACCAATATTTATTCTTTCGTTATGATATTTGGATGTGTTCTAATTGATTGAATGTGGATTCTCTTTGTTATAATGCCTCTACATTGATAGCATTAGGGTGCAATGTGAGTGATTTGGTAGTAAAAAAGGTATCATATGGACAACATGTAAACAAGAGATATCAAATGATGGTAGCAAGCATCCATTAAATATATTTATCATGAGGAAAATGGAAGTTTAAAATAGAAGATGGAATGGAGAGATAAGATACGTTTGCATGAAGATGATTCATAGCCTTGCGATAAGTGTCACAAGGAGAGAAGAATATTCTTATTCAACATATATGATTTGACCAATTCACAAGATTAAAGGATATTTGAGCAAGTAGTGTAAGGTGGAAGGACATGAATGTTCACACATGTGTGAGAAAAGAGTGGGAAGAGTTATCATTCTCACACATGTGGGAGTATGGAGTGTTTTGGAAACATGAAAGAAGAACAATTGAAATATTAATCCATGTAAAATGTATTGGATGGATAAGATTAAAGGATAAACTATTTTTTCCACACATGATCCATTAAAAAATAGAGGAAATTTTAATGAGGGATTAATTGGATTAATCAATTGATTGATCATAAATTAATTAATTAATTAACATTAGGGAATGAAGGAAAAAAAAATTGATTAATTGATTGAATTAGTTGATTAATTAATTCAATTAATTGGAAAAGAAAGATTAATTGTAGGAATAAATAATTAAATAATGTTTTATTTAATTAATTCATGAGAAGTCAATATAAAGGAATTAGAATTGAATTTGGGGTGTCTACATTTTCCCCCTCTTTTTAGTAAAACATCATGACTAAGAGAACCAACATTGTATCAAAGAAAAATAAAAGTGAGACAAATTAAAGCTTCAATGATAGATTGCCTGTGTCACTTAGAAGAAAAGGGATGATAATGGAGGTGATTCCTCCTTAAGAGACTCATTAGGGAGGAATAGGACCCAAGGGGTCACTTAAAAAGATAAGGGTGATGTGGACAAATGAGGAGGAAATGTGCCATGTTGGATGAAAATCACTTGAGATGGTAAAATGAGGGGATGTACACATGCTTAGAGGATAGATGATGGATGAGTACATTAGACATGTTGATGGATTCCATTTGGATGATTTTATTAGCTGATGCTATATTACATGGATTTACATGTCTGATGATGAATTCTCTTAATGATTGGATTATAAATTCATTATGACACATGATACATGGATAGAAGACATATGAAATGGATGAATTAGAAGGAAAAAGAGGGATCATATGGACATGGATTAGGATGGATAGAATTGAGGGGATACAAGAGATAATGATTGCTATCAAAATGATATTGTAAAGAGAAACATATTATTTGTTGTAGAAATAGAAGTATGCAGTATGCTATAATGGATCATGATGATGGTACACCATGTGCATAAGGCTTGGTAGGAAGACACCAAAGTTAAAAATAATATAGTGATCCAAAGGGAACATTAAAATATGACACCATAATACAAATGATTATGGTGACCATGATTGTGTGTTATATGGAGCATGTGGACTATACACAATAACTAAATAGAGACACATGCTAACGAGAAAATGAACAATTGAAAAACACATAAAGTGGTAACCAATGTGACGTTTAAAGTTGAGAGGGTGGATGGGAGGATTGTGATAGAACAAAGCATTGGGATGGATGTGATCAAAGAAATGGATGGGAGAATGAGGGAGAGGAGAATTGAGATAGATTAGAGAATGAGAGGGAGTGAGACATGACAATCAAGGAGCAAAAAATGACACAACATATTTTTCCTTGGTTGGTTGAAGGTGGAAGGGGATGAAGATGGAATGGAAGGTCATGACATAGTTGGGGGAATATATCCATAAACCATTTTGAGTGGAACATCAACAAGGGGATTCCCCCAACTAAACATAAAAAATCAAAGAAAGGAGGATATATAGTGATGGAAGGAGATGTAGTGAAGATGAAAGGGTATATGGATGTAAGGTATGAGATGGTGGAGTGTACTTATGTAGGGGAGAAATGGGATGAGTGGATGTAAGGAATTGGATTTATGTGAGTGAAAATGAGTAAGATACTAGGGTGAGGTGGATTAAGGGACAAAAACATATCATAATGGTGGTGAAGTGATGGATGATGAGTGCTCATGGATAAGAGTGATCACCTACTATAGATGACACTTTTTTGTAATTTTCATCATGATACTTACCATAGGTTCCACAAGAAGTGGTTTTCATCATTGGATAAGTTTATTTCTCTTTACTAAATTTTATGATTTTCATTTTTTTAGGCTTTTCATATTTATTTATTTTTTGGTATTTTTGACTTTTTGAAAGGATGGTTATAGTTATCTTAGGCATATAAGTTTTTAAGATGCACAATGTTCATGGGTTCATCTATCTCATGGCCTTGTAATGTCACAAAATTGTATGCTTGTGATCCAAACTTAGAAATGATGACATAGGGACCCAACCAATTTGGTTCAAACTTTCTTTTCCTCTATCTTGGTTGGTATTCTTCTAATTTTCCATGAAAAAAGCTCAAATTATATAGTGCAAATACACTTATTGTAGCTATGGAACAACCATTTTTTGTATGCTTTGAAGTAGTTGAGAGAATGAAGATGATGTTCATCAAGGATTTTGAGCTTTTTCAACAATATCATTCTATGCTTTTTTCCTAAGATATGATTACATAAGAATGTACATAAAGATGAAAAATAGACCTTAATTGGAAAGATTTATTTGACACCATAGATAAGTGAATAGGGTGTAGTGCCTATGGGGTAAAAATGTTGGTGTGGTAGGTCTTAAGGGAAAAATTTAGCTAAAATTTTATTCATGGCTACGGTTACTAAATTTTTCTTAAGAATTTTATGATTGTTTTATTGGATGCCCTTGGTTGGTTGTTGCCTTGGAGATAATATGGGTTTGATCACTTGTTCTTGATATACAATTTCTCGCAAATTTATCATTATTTGTATTTTTACATGATTATTCATTATTGGTAATGATGGTATGGGGTGTACCAAAGTGACATATTAGGTGGTTAAGGAGGAACTTGGCTATTTGGGTACTAGTAATGAAAGTGGGTGTAATGACTTAAACCCACCTGGTGAAATATTTAATAGAAATGTTTATGAAATTTTAGCTATTAGAGGATAAGGGGTTAATCTTGCTAATGATTTCTAGCCACCACATAGAAAAGGGCCAAAGAGTGATAATAGGTTGTAGAGATTATGATGGTGCATGAATTAGGCCTCCATGCATCTAAAAGAAATATATTTATTCACATGTTATCGAGCATGTTATTCCATTGTAGGCTAATAATATCCTATTTGAAAGAGCTTCTTAGCAAGGATAGAGTGTTACACTTAGGAAGGTGTAATAGGTGGCAAGTTGGATATAATATTTAAACTTGTTGAATGGTAGGTTGAGTCAGATGGTTTATTTTCTAGGTAGGAATAGATACCCCTATACCATGGGGTTTTGATACTAATGATGTTGTAAACCATTTAAAATTAAAGGATATTGTAGGGAATGAAAAATATTTTATCCATAGCAAAGTAATTTTCATGGGTATCCTTAGGTGTATCCAAGAGAGATCCTATTATTCACATGACATTTGTACCATTTCTTTTGTTATAGGAAATTTGTATAAAAAGATATATCTATGAACTACGACTTACAACTATCCACCATATGTTTGTAGGGTATAATATTATCTACCTTGGTGAGGAAGTCATCATTAAACAATTTAATGACTAGTTGAGAATCCCCAAAGACCTATAGTTGTTAGATGTTCTACTAAACTACCAATTTTAAGCAAAATATAATGGATTAATGCTTCATGATGTTATTTGTGTAGGGGATCCTAATGTAAAATTGTTTAGGAATAAGGTTACTAAGTGACGTGTGATGAATAGGATGACTATTCTAGAACCATGTGAAGTGAAAGAACCATCAAAGTATAGGGTCCGTGGATTTTATCTTTATTAAATAGATCATTAAGAAACTCATTTTCTAGTGGGTGATTTTCTAGAAGCAGAGCATATACTAGGTAATCGGTGGTGAGTTTCTCTTTAAGTTACTTTTGATTTACATTTATATCAATATAAAACTCATTAAGGAGAATGACCCATTTTTCCATCCTACCTATGAGAGCTACTTAATTGACAAGAGGTGCTTGAGAGGACTGGCCTTTGTTAGAATTTTGTCATTGATGTCAAAGGTGTATGGAGATTATGACAAGTTTATTATCATTAATATCAATAAATATCATGATGAAATTCTTTGATCCAAGTAGAAAGAAATTGCAACTACTAAAGGCCACTAAATCACATCATTCCAAGGGAAAATGTTATCCTCACAAGAAAAAAATAAAATAAAAATTAAATCCATCCTTATGTTGTCTAACCTCCCTCATGTTTAGCACCCTCCTCATGAGTTAGAAAGTTTGTAGTTAATTATTTTTAAATTGGGCCAACCCCCTCTCATAATGGAACCCATTTTATGAAATTAAAATTAAGTGTGTGTGTGTGTATTTAAAGGGTCTGACCCCTTTTGGAGCACCCAAATTTTCTATGAAAGGGTGCATTGCAAAGGTGTTAAAAAATGAAGAGTTTCCACCTTTGTGAAATAAGATATACCTTCAAGAAGTCACCTCCTTTGGAAAAGGTATATATAGAGTTTGTGGAATGTGGAAAAGGATGTGTGTGGAAGATAAATTGATATTTCATATATACATCAATGTGTTTGTGAGAAGAGGAAATAATTGAAGATCATTCAAATGAAAATTTTTGGAGGGTTATAAAAAAGAAAAATAATTTATCTATTGAGAGGTTGGTACCTCAAATTAAGGTTGGCGTCTCATATTGGGTTGGTTCTTAAGTGTTGGGGATTGGTGTCTCTAGTACTTGTTAGTGCCTAAAATTTTTGTAAGAGATTTTTATATAAGCAATATTTTTTACAGATTTCTCTCAAAAGGGTTCCACATAAATATTTTGTTCCTCTTGTGTTTTTATTTTTTGATATTGTGTATTTAAAGTTATTTTCATTTTAATTTTAAGAATTAAAAATAGTCTTATATTAATTCACCCCTTCTTACTATTTAAGATTGCGCTCATCAACCTTGGCAATGAAATGGGTTATGGAATTGGAAATGTAATGCTAAAGCTCTTGTGAAGAAAATACCACTTCAAGATAGGTCTTCACTATAGGAGATCAAAAATTAATCTCACGCCATATCAATTTTTTATAATATAATAGATTAAAATTTTTCATCCTTCATCATTGTGTTACACTAATAGGGCACCCAAAGCATGCTATGTAATTCATATGTATAGAAATAGATTTTTATCAAGTGTAGGTGCCACTAAAACTAGTGTATTGGATCTAGATATTCCTTAATACGATCATGTTGCTTGACATGATTGGTGTAACTCTTACAAAATCCTCTCAATTTCATATTTTTGGACATGACCAAACCTGAAAGGGAAAATAATTATAGGTCCCTTTGTAGGGTGAATCAATTTTTTTTTATCCAATCCATTGTTGTCCTCTATCTAAGAGAGCCTAATTTAGAAGGTTCTAAAAAGTAAAAGTTTATTTTTATGAAGTAACTTAGAAATCCTTCAAATACATGCATATTGATTAGAAAGATCATCAATACAATATATGAGGGATATGAAGACAAAATTCCCCTTCTTCAAAATATTCTTTATTTGAGTGGAATTAACAACTATGTTGATCTACTTAGGAGGTAAGTATGATAACATACTCATGGTCTCCTTGAATGTAAAGAACATCTAGAAATGGTTTATACATTATTCCCCAACTGTATACAACGAATGTACACCTAATAAAAAATCAAAATCCACATGAATATTAAGGGAAAATTTGAAGTTATACATAATAAATTACAACTTTTAAATGTATTTCTTACCTGGAATATTGAGTGTACTACGAAGATATACCGTTAACAAGAGTGGCCTATTTTATATGAGAAAATACCTACATGTATCATCAAGGTACTATAATCCAATCATTGATTCTATCTACACTTATGGTTCCCATGTGTCTCTATCAATGTAGATTATTCTTTAGGTTCATGGAAAGATAGAATAACTAAAGATGCAATTAAAATTGAAGAAAGGCCTCAAATACACAACAAAAATAAAGGTTTCAAGCTAAACCATTGCTAGAAAAATATCTTCTAAAATATCATCCACTAGTTTGAGACCACCTAGTGTTGTTTCTATTTTATTGTATTTTATTTTAGGTTCTTGGTTGGTGGTTATTTTTTTAGTTTATTAATTAAGTAATTTTGATTAAAAAATAAGATTTTAGTATATTATTATCATATCTTTATGATGATAAATTAGTGATTAATCAATTAACTAATTTTGTAGTTAATTAGTTATTTATCTATTTACTTAGTGGATTAAATAATTACTCTACTAATTAATTAATGGGTTAATTAGTTAGGTAGTTAATGAAATAAGTAATTATTTTTTATTGATTAGTTAATCAATCATTTCCTTAATTAATATACTAATCAATTTACCATTTAACTAATTAATTATAATCTATCAAGACACATCCCTAGACCTAAAACCCTCATCCCTATACCCAATGGTGTTTCAAGTATGGTGAGATAGAAGAGGATGTCCCTATCTATTGTCGTGCCTTCAACACACACGCCTCATTCGGAATGGGGACCCTCTCCTTCTTGTTCACCTCGTTGGGTTGCTTTTCTTTCCACATCATTTTGTGTGCCCCTATTTTGGTGTTCTAAGTGCTCAATGAGATTTAGGGAAGTCATTTTGAGTTGACCATTTTTTACCTCCCTCAAATTTTCAAGGCTCTAAGCCTTCACAGAGTCCCCTTAGCTATTCACCTTTTCTTTTCAAAATTGGCATCCAAGGAGCTGGTTGGGTCTACCCTGTTGGGTCGCCCCGTGTGGGTTTCCTTCACTCTGTGGCTGTTCCAAATGACCATCGTTGGGCATATTTCTGCCCCACAGAATCGAAAGTCTCCAATGCCATTTTCTCATCGTTGAACTATCAATGGTCGAGTGCCAACTGCCTTCCGCCCATCAGATTCTGAGCTTCCTGCGACCATTTTTAAATGACCGCTCACCAACTCCTAGCCCCACTGTACAATCATAAATGGGGTGCATTTAATATTCCATGCTCTATAAATAGGCAACTTCCATCTGTCATTTTCACTTGTTAGCTTGATCAGAAAAGAGTCAGAGCCAACCTCCAGCACCGCCTTCGCCCTCGATAAGTTCCAACGATGATTCAAAGCATCTGCTAACTAATCCTTTGTCCAAATTCATTAGGTTCTTGAGGTAGGCTTTCCACAGCACGCTCTGCTTTGAGTTTTCTTTGATTATGAGGCAAAATTACTAAATTTAAAAGGGGAAAACTTGATAAATAGTTAGAGTATAACTAGGCGCACACAACCCATGAAGTAGAATTTCAACGAACTTCAAAAATCATCTTGTTGGCCTTGTGCAAAACTTAGGTTCTTCGTTGTCGTTCATTGACTAGGGCTTTCACTTTGTGTTGGCCTACACCCTCCCATCATCGTCACCAACCTTGAAAATGGAGTTAAACTTAACAACGATGAACTCCTCTGTCGGGTCCACCCTCACAAGAGGACCCACCTCCTTGGCTGCCTAAACTTTGTTAAAATTCACAAATTGAAATGAGAGTTCATCAACCCATTCGGGTCCGCCTCCATGAGATTCTAACACCAGCATGCCTTTTAAGCTTCGCCGTCCTAAATGACTTTCCAATCATGACTTTTTGGTGCTTGAGTCCAGCCTCGTCGATCACCTATGAGCTCAAACTCCTACAAAATATTTGAGTCTTGATCCACCACAAATCCCTCCCTGTGGACTTCTGCTTAGGGATGTCCATCCACGCTTCACTATCTTGAACAATTTTTGCAACCCGTCTGCACAAGCATCAGATCCCGAACTTGAATTTACTAACCACTTTCTTTTGAACTCTAAAGTGATTGAGTGTCAACGTATTCTCAAGCCCCCTCCTAGCGAACATTCGTCTATAGGCCACCGTGGAGATACTGTTGTCTTGAATGAATTTTGATGAATGGCGTTCTGTCCTTTGAGTTCTGACCCCACCATGGCTATTTGAATGCAAAGATGAGAATTGTTAAATGTTGAATCTTATGTAGGCCGTTCCCCATAGGCAGCCACCCTCGGAACTCCATCCTAGCCCCACTGTGCTTAAACGGAAAACTGTCCCCATTCTCCAGCAACCTCGAACTCGGCCTCCCCTTTTTTGTTGAACTCTCAAGTGATAAATGAATGAAACCTAGGCCTCCTGTGGACCCGATGTCGCTGATCTCTCCCTCCAGATCGTTGTTTGATCTTTGTTGTTTTGAATGGCCACCACCTAATGTCCATCCGCTCCTTCCAACCCACAATAAATTGAATGTAAATTGAGCTCTGATGTTGTCCTCCAATGCTTCGGGTCCTGCCTGGTACAACTTTTCCCGTGGGTCTCCGTCTTTCTAGTGTCATTTCTATAGTAGGCCCCAAGTAGCCAAGCTTCCCTGTGATTCCTCTTGCTCAAATGATGATCTTAATGCCTCCAATCTTCAAGATGACCTTGACCATCATGCCTTGATTGTCGTCCCACCTGCAGCTGCTCCAAAATGGCCATCAGCCCAGGAAAGTCTGATCCCCTAGACCTGAATTGCTCAAAATCCCTCCTATAAAAGGTTAATGACAATATAGAAGAGATGTTAGGATTCTTAAATGATGGATTATCTGATCTAACATTATTTTCTAGTATTGTGGCTAATTTTCCCATGTTTTCATCCTTGAATGTGCTTACCTCTCTCTCACCCTCAGGATATATGGAATCGAGTGTAGGACCCTTGAAGGCAGATGTAGAGAAAGAAAAATTAAAGAAAACAACCAAAACACCCTATGGAAAAGAAGACAAGGACCAAATGAAATACAAGTTCCAAGGGGAAACCCTCAACTCCAAGGTCACCACAGCTTGGAAGGAGGTCTCAGATACAAACATCAGACACGTAGATATCAATGAATTCAAGCAAAGGGTCCAGATAAATCCCACAATAGAAAGTACAAGAAAGATCAGAAGTAGTGGATTGGATAAAGTTGTTGGTTTCCCACCAACCCTCATCGCTCCCAAGCTCGTAATAGCCTATAGAGAGGCATATTAGATAAAGTCTAGAACAATAGCAGATAGAGATGGGAATGTTTGGGTTGATTTTCCTGCCAATTCAATAGGGAAGACCTTCCATATCCCTACCTTCGAGGAGATGGAGGAGGCAACCAAAGAAGATGGCAAGGAGATGTGGGATGAAGACCCCCTCAAATGAAAAAGACTTATAAATCAATGCTGGTTGAAAGAGAAGAGGGCCAATGTAGCCAAGGTTCCCTAGGAGTTCTTCTGTAGTGACTTCTACGAGGACTACCATGACTTAGTAACCTTGTTGAGTAGAGTTATAGGCCTTCCAATTGCAACCTAATTTTAGGAGTAGATGTTGTACTTCATGGAAGAGATCCTCTAGGGAAAAACCAAGTTCTAATGGGTAGGAATTATTAGCAATTGCTTGCACGAACAATTTATGGCTATGAAGAAGACCTCACGCTTCTATATGATATCTTACCTTGAATATTTGCTTGCTAACAAGACCTAGTATAGGGGCTTATTTGTAGCACCAAATACATAACTAGGTAGAGAGTTAAAGGTCTATGGCAGGTACCCCTAGCTCCAATTTAGGAACTTCAAGAGGGATTATTGCAGAGTCAATGATGCTTTCATAGGTCATATTATTAGATAGCTCAGAGGTGAATTTGAAACAAGAGTCTCCCACAATGCTAATGCCTTCCTCTGCAAATTTTCCTTCCTATTCATACAATTTTTGAAGTTTACATATATTCGTGTTGAAAGTTTCTCAGAGAAACCATACAAGCTTCCCCAGTATCCAAATGATCGAATAATATTGTTTGAACTCTCTCAGGAGTTGCCACATGCACACACCCTCCTAAGCACCAAACATAAGGTGGGGATTCCTTATCCCCTCTCCTTCAGCCAAGGGTTGTATGAGCTCCACACATATCAATGTGTAGACCATTCAGATAATGAACTCATGGAGTACAACTTGAAGTTCCACACTACCCAACCACAAATGGAACCTTATGAAAAACTCAAAAATATGGTCGCAATTGAATACACCCATGGGCATAGTGTTGAAGATTTCTAGGCCAACTACAAGAACGGTAATGAAGTGTGAATGAGGCACTACATGCGCATGACTACATATTTCATCAAGAAGGTCAACTTGTTCCTCGTGTTGGACTAGGTAGTAGAAGATGAAAATATAGTGATGGATCCCCGGTACAATGCAGTTGCTAATGTCCTGCTGCCGCTAATCGATTGGAATGAGCAAGAGGTTGATGACCTCAAAATTTTGACAAAGCTCATTGAGGCTAGAAGAAAGGAATGGATTGATGGGAAAATTTCCCAATTGAACCAACGAGGGGTCACCCTAACCTATGGAGAGCTTTAAGATGAACTGACAAGCGAAACTGACAGTGGGACAAATGATGGAGAAACTTCAAAATCCCATCCATCCACCAAGTCAAGGAAGAGAAAAGAAGCGACTAAAAGTCATCCCAAGCCCAAAGTGTATGCAACAAAAGTAGCGGAAGGTGAATCCTCCAAGAGACTGAAGACATCAAGCATGCCCACCATCCAGGAGGACCCTCTACATGAAGGAGAAGAAGTAGAGGCCGAGCAACCAAAGTCTCCACCTATTGCCTCCACTATTGCAACCACTATTGCTATTGATGTTGCTACTACTGCTTCCCCTCTACCTGCTTCTTAGGCAATGGTTGTCACTTCCCCACCTGTAGTGCACATCTTAGTTCACCTTTCCTCCACCTCACCGACGACCCAAGTAATGATAATAGACTCTTCTTCTTCCAGCACCTCTCTGCTCTCCTCCTCCATATCTCTAACAACATCTATTCCATTAGCAACAAGAAAAATACCAATCCCCACTCTTTTTCTCTGGGAGGCCTTCTCCCAACACATGTAAAATATTCCTATAAAGCTATCTGGGGTATTAATGAACCCAACCATACAAGTTTCCTTGGCACAAATTGCTTCCAGTATTCCTATCCATACTTCTCCAACTGAACCACCAGAAATGAAGGCCACTATGAAAATATTAGAAGAGTTGGAGAGACAAGAAAGGGAAGCTGCAAAAGAGATGGAAGAGGAAGCCAATGATTGCCATGAGCATGCCGAGTACCAACATCTAAAGATTGATAAGGTGGTGCAAGAGGGAGAAGAAACACAATCATCAGAGGAGGACACTGAAGAGCTAGGTGCTAAGTATATTGTGGAGACATTCAATCCCAACCTCGAAGAGGAGTTGGCCCAACAACTTAAGAATGTGGGAGAAGAAGTAGAGATGCAGCCTTCTAAGGAAGAAAAGGAATCAAGTGAAAAGATGGAGAAGGATATTGAACCTCCAACTGGGGAGCATGACATAATCCCCAAACATGATGAAGAAATGCCTCTTTCAAAAAAGGAAGAAGAGAAAGAAAAAGAGTAGTGAGAAGAGAGCCTCAAGTAGGATGAAAAAGTGTCACCTCGACATGAAGAAGAAGAGAAGAAAGCAGAAGATAAAGCTAAAGAAGAGTTTGAAGCCCATAAGGGTCCAGAAATAGAACAACCTGAGGAGCATGGACATGATGAAGAAGAAGAAAATAAAACTATTGAAGGGGAGGACAACCCCAAAGAGCGAACAACCTCTAAATCCTGACAGAAGGAGACCATCTTCATTTAGTATTCAGATGAAGAAGAAGGGAAAAAGATCAAACAAGAAGCTTTGGGTGATAAGGTAATGGAAATACAACACACCTGTGAGGAAGAAGGTGGTCATGAGTCACCAAGAGGAGAATCCTAGAGGCCTGAGTGGCTTGAGAAATAGTTGGAGAAGAAACCCCCAACCTCAAAGGATCCGAGGGAAAGGCTGGAGGCAATCCTAGCTCGAGCCCAAACAAGCACGAAGAAAGAAAAGAAGCCAAAGGTCAGATCTCAGCTGAAAATGGATGCATCCAAACCTAGGACCATGAAAATAGCCACTCCAGTTGTGGGAGAGAAAGGGGTGAGTCATAATGTTTCTACCCTTGATTTGGGAATGACAATGAGACAACAAAAGATTGACCATCTCCAATGGTTTGTCACCACTATTATGCACCAAATGAACAAAGATAAGACCTCCAAGGAGGAACTAAAGGTGCAAGTGGCTGATCTAACAACCTATATTCAATAGTGGTCATTAGTAGAAGAACTCCCCACCACATCATTGGCGCCGCCACAATTGTTGTCCAAGGAATACATTGATCAACTAGAGAAAAGAAAGAATTGGAAAAAATCCATAGAGGAATGGCTTAGAAAAGTCCTCTACAACAAAAATATGGGCATCGACCGTGCGGTCAGAACAACCAAAAAATTCTTGGAGTTGCAAAAGTGCTCAAGGGAATAATGAAATTTTTCTCTGACTTCCCCGAGTTATATAGGATCATGTACTACAAACTTCTCGAAAGCTATCCTTAAGGTTCCTGATGGACCCTGGGAGGAGTTTGCTTCAGAAAAAGGTGATCATTGGCTCGTGGAGACATGGAAACTAAGCCTTGACCATAGAAAGGAGGTGTTAGAGCAAGTGCGAGCCATGAGGTGGAGCTTGAGATTGATTGGATCAAGGAATTCCAGGATGCTTGTGAAGAATACATAAGGATGATAACAGAATTTGATGTGCCCACCATCAAGTTAGATCCATAAAAGATAAAGCCCTGCTTTCACAAGAAAGTGGAGAATGAGACCGCAGATAAAATAACACTAGATTTCATGGGTTTTGCTACTCGATCCTTCACTCAATCCAAGCAAGTGATTAAGAATGCACAAAAATATGATAGGGATTGGGTTGACCTTACAAATAAATCTAGAAAATTTAACTTCTAGGTGATCTAATCAGATATATTGGAGTGGGATAAGCTACGGGGATTGATCAACAAGTTTATGGAGTATGCCACCTTAAAGAGGAATGAAGGAATTCTTGGGATTGATGATGAATTCCTTACAGTGTAGCTACAACAAAAGAAAAAAGAGCTACATTGCTACCACAAGAAGAAAAAATAGGGAGAAGACAAGGATGTAATTTTAAATTATAATATATTTGGGGGTAGGTGAAACCCTAGTTTGTAGTAATCTTGGCCACACAATGCAAATCAATCTTGGCCATTCATTTTGATTTTTGAACACTATAAATAAGGGGTATCCTCTCATTTTCAAGAGAGAGTTGAGTTGTTGTAAAGGCATGCTATTGAAATTTTAATAGAAGTTCATTGAATTTTGGTGAATTCTTGAGTTTTAGTTGCATGCTACATAGTTCTTCTCCCATAGCTAGTTAATTTGAGTAGATTTACTTTGTTGTTTTACATGTTTTAAATTGTTCTAGTAGATTAGTTAATGTTGTTCATTGATTTTGAATAATTTTGTTGTGTGTTGGCAACCTTACTTGTCCATACTTTTTATTGTTTATTGATGATAAATAGCCATGTAAAGTTAGTTTTGGCATAAACTAAAAGCTACTCTAAACTTCTATCTTTTATTCATCCTTATGGTGAATGAATGGTTGAATATCTACAGTCCTTAGAAGCTTTCACTAATTTCATGATACTATGAGGTAATATGGCTAAGTGAAATTCTATTTTAGGAAGGTTGTCCATAGTAGGGTCCTCCATGATCACTGTTCATTGCTAGTTTCAGATCCAAGAACCTACTCTCTTCCCTACCCCCATTTTTTTCCTTTTTTAATAAATAACTTATGATAAGGTTCATTGCACATTGTAAATCCAAATATCAATCTAAAATAGGAGTTTAAGACTACTATTTGAATCTACAACAATTGCACACCAACTTCCCCATCTCAAGAACTCCATTTTAGGATCCAACTTCCTTCTAGCTTAACTCTGTAAGTCTACCTTGTGATTACTAGCAAAATCACATTGAACCAACTGAGAGATTCCATGCATGTCATGACTTGACACCCGAGAGACCTTGGGGTAATTTTCAACAACTTGTTGGAGATTTCCTTTCAAGAGAGGTAGTGCATCTATGCTCTGCCAGTGTTGAGAAGGTGCAAAAACACCCATCAACAAATCTGGTGCTAGAAGGAGGGCCTATGAGTTAAGTTGGATCAAGGTGATTCACTCTCCCCTGAGAGATCCCAAAGAGTTTTAAGGTCTACTCCAAACAAAGGGGGATTTCAAGAATTGCAACCTCCTGCAAGGGATAGAATAACTAAAAGAGGGGACACAACCTCTTCTTCCTCCTTCGTTCCACCCACTTCACCTTCACCCTCACCTCCTTTCTCCTTCCATTCACCCTATACTCAGTAGACTTCCTCTACTTCCTTCCCTTCCCTTCAATCGTACCACACAACTTTCCCATTGCTTGCTTCCCATAGCTAGAGTGCTACCCCCTCCCCTGCCCTCCAAGTCCAAGGTGCAGTCTGAACTGTCACTACCCCTGTGCAGCCCCAAATCACTTTTCAACAATAAATACCACCCCCACCTCCCCTCATGGCTTGGCTAGGGAATAATACTTCTCCATTGCACTTCAATTCCTACCATGACATGGCTAAGAATCTAGAGAGATTTTGTACAAAGTTCAATCCTCAGGATCTGCAAAGAATAGCTGAAGAGCACATCAAGATATTCCAAAAAATGCTAAATGAAATGCAGATTGATCAAGAAGATGTACTGTGTAATATTTTCCCTTATTCATTGGGGGAAGAAGCCTTCTATTGGTATATTAACTTGCCGGCGAGATCCATCACATGTTGATATTTTCTAATGAATGCTTTCTTGCAGAAGTACAAGATCTTGATCAACCCTTCAAAGCTATATCGACAATTCATGTTAGTTCATAGGGAAGTCAACAAGCTAATCAACTCCTTCAACAATTGATTCCACCAAGCCTATACAAGATTACAAGCCCCATATGTGCTCAATGATGCGGCTGCCTTGCTAGTCTATTATGTAACATTAGATAATCTCATAGCTGCATTGGTGAAGAGAATGTGACTAGCTCCAATGCGATTAGTAGACGCTTACGCTGAGGTAGTTATTGCCAGTACTGACTTGGGTCAAAATATTTCTAGTCCATTTCCCTCCTTGGGGTAGTCATCTCATCCTCTTAAGATTTAGGGACTTACTCAAGCATTGCAACATCATACGCCCCTGATGAATCAAATACCACAATTGCCTATAGTGCCTCATCCCAGGCAACCCATGAACTAGGCACCCCTAGTGCCTCATTACTTCCAACCTCAACAACCGTAAGCATATCCATAACAACCTCAAGTTCCCCTATACCTACAAGGGCCTAAACTTCTACCTACTCAACAAAATCAGTCAGTGGCATAGCCCATCTTTCTCCAAAATCAAACGATGCAACCAAGCAATATAGAGAAGGATCGGTTGGATGAGTTAACGAAGATGATTCGAAAGATGTCCATGGAGGTAACACACTTGAGAAATAAAAATAGCTAGCTACAAGCTTCCCAATGCAACATTCAAGCTAATCTCAACCGTGATAACAGGGATAGCCACGAGGTAGGTACCTCATTCGGACAAAATTTTGAGCGAGGACAGAACTCCAATTAGAACTTTGAAAGGAGACCCTCACATGGAAAAAACGGAACATGGAATACAAGTTTGAACAACAAGGGTGTCCCTACTCCCCTTGATCAACCTGCTAGTAGTGAAAAGACATCTAGTGGAGTGTTCCTCACCGAGGCTGCCTTATCTGAATGGTGTAGGATTCATAAGACAAGTAGGCATTCCAAGTTGGATTGCCTTGTGTTCCAGACAACCGACAAAATATTTCAAGTGGAGGTCCAAAATACTATTGAGAGTGCGAATTGTAGAGACATAGTTCAATCTAACCGATATGATTCCTCCTGTCTTGTGATCAACTAGGCCCCATTCTTGTGGAGCGAGAGAAACAAGCTCGAGATTGAGACCGCCTCTACCAAGAAGGAAGAAGTACAAGAGGTAAGTAACAAAGAAGCTTTATCTTAGCTCTTTACTTCAGTAGATAACAACCCAATGGATGAAGAAGAGTCATGTGAAGATGAAGTGCAAATGTTACATCAAAAAACCTCTTCATATAACTTAAGGAATAGAAAAATAGGGGGACCGTTCACTACTTCCACTCTACCTAATAACTTCAGTACCCCACTTGACCCAATGCAAGCAATAACCCAGGCTACCCTTATGTGCCCAAAAAATATTTGAACAACAACAAACAACTCAACCAAATGAGTCAACTAGCTAGCTCATCCATAGGTATGTCCTTTGAGGCTAAAATTGAACAAATGGGTGAATATGTGTCTAAAGAGTTCAAGAAAGTTAAAATCAACCTATCCACTTTTGAGATACTCAAGGTTCCTACAGTTAGGCATGCCTTCTTTAGGGTAATTAATGGAACCCCCTCCTCTAAGATGACACAAGAAATACCTGCCAAGAGAGTCACCTTTGAAGAGCCTCAGTAGGAGCCCGTAATCCATGAAATCATAGGCAAGAAGAAGGATGTCTCCACCAACCAGCAAGCTAGAAAACAACCTGCTAAAGAGTAGACTTCAGGACAATCCAAGGTAAAGAAAAATTAAAAGGACAAGGTTCAAGTGGCCCAGGTGGATGTACCTATGGGTCTCTTCCAAGGAAAGTTCAAAAAACCACCCTTCCTTACCACTATCAAAGTATTTGGGAAGAATTTGCACAATTGTTTGATTGACTCTGGAGCATTATGCAATGCCATTCTTTTGGTAGTGTGAAAATCCCTTGGGATTACCCCTACACCTTCAAGAAGAAAAATAACTCAGCTGGATAAAATTGAGGTCAACATCATTGGGGAAATCAATCGTATCCCAAAGCAGATTGTTGCAAACCCAAGGGTGTAGCAAGTTATTGACATCTAGGTTGTGGATATTCCTAACACGTACAAAATTATCTTGGGACGTGACTTCACCCATGCATTGAATGGGTATGCTGCAACCGATTTCTCTCACAAGTGGTTTCCATGGAAGGGACTACCAAATTATATCCGCATAGATCAAGAGCCACACATGAAGTTTATGATCACTGAATACAATAACACTAATGAGGTGTTGTTTGTTGAAACAAAAATAAGAAATTATTGTCCCTTTGCTTATCAGGAAGAAGTGGAGCCTCAAGAAGAAGAGCTAGCTGTAGAGGTCTTCCTGGTGCAATGTAGTCCTCTAACTAACTTGACCTATGCACCTCAGAGCACAAAAATGCTAGTGGAATCAGAGGATGATGAGCCTTATGAAGACAATAATTTAGGATTGCTAGACGGATTCCAAGACTTCATGGAGAAATGCGTACAAGATCAACTTAGCCTAGGGGCAAGGATGGACTTCCAAGACCTCTTGTTGCCAAGCTAGTGCAGATTTCACAATGTTGCCCACTTTGAGTTCAAATGTTTCCTATGCCAAACAACAGTGGAACATATCAAAGGATTAGTTATTCCTCAGAAGGAGATGCCAACAGGGAATCTTGCCCCAAATCATACTGAACCAATGCCTACTTTGAAGGTTGTGAATGCAAGCACACAACCAAAAGGGAATGAATGCATCATTGGCCCTGGAATCAAAGAACCTTCCAAGTTCTGGATGCTATGCTTCGATGGGTCTACATCCAAACAAGGAGTTGAAGCCAGGTTCGAACTCATCAACCCCACGGGAAAGACTTACTTCGCTGCCCATAGGATTCAATTTTATTGTACCAACAATGTAGTAGAGTATGAAGCTTTGGTCCATGGTCTCTTAATGGCTTTGAGAAAGAACATTAAAATGCTACAAGTTTTTGGTGATTCCAAAATAGTAGTCAAACAAGTTAGAAAATGATACTTGTGTCATGATAGAAGGCTTGCAAACTATAGGCATAGAGTCTAGGATCTTTTAGAGAGTCTAGATGCATTTAATATACAGTTGATCCCACATTCTCAGAATTGTACTATTGATGATTTGGCTCAAGTGGCCAACACATTACAACCCTTGTCTCTGTCATGCCTCAAGAGATTAATAGTTGAGCTAACCTCCACCCCATCTATGCCAGACAATGTCACTCACTTCCAAGTATGCAATGATGACAAGCACATCCTAGAGTTCATCACAAGTTCTAACGTGTTTAAAACACAAATAATTAATGAAACTAAGCCTGAGGAAGCTAAATTAGATATAGAAGGGGTCATCAACCTCAAAACCAATATGATCCCTAGAGGTATGGTTTAGCTTGAGTGCATATTTGACCTAGATCAAATCAAATATTAAGATCAAAAAGTGAAGGAATCCATAAGCAACTTGTGTGACGCCCACAACCTCAGAACAACTGAGGAAGTTAAAAATGTATTCATTGGCAAGGTGTGCATGCCAGAGGAAAAGAAAGGAACCATAAATGATTTACGTAAGTATCACGATGTGGTAGCATGGAGCTATGAAGATGTGAAGACTTCCAACACCTCCATTATTACACATACCATCCCTCTCAAGCCTGATGTGCGACCATTCCAGCAAAGAAAACATCCCATCAATGCCTTGTTGGAGCCTATTATTTATAAGGAAGTGTAGAAACTACTATAAGCCAAAATCATCTTTCTAGTCAGGCACTCCATGTGGTTGGTCAATTTGGTCCTAGATAGGAAAAATAATAGAGAAATCAGATTGTGTGTGGAATTTTTCAATTTGAACAGAGCTTTGGAGAAGGACAACTACTCGATGCCTTCATTAGATGAGGTATTGCAGATTTTTAATGGCTCACAGATGATATCCTTCCTTGATGGGTACTTCGGGTACTATCAAGTGATGGTGCAATATGGAGATCAACACAAGACAACATTCACCACTAAGTGGGGTACCTTTGGATATAGAAGAATGCCATTTGGGCTCATCAATGTTGGAGCCACTTTCCAGTGTGCAATGGATATCGCCTTCGAGGATCTAATTGGAAAGTGCATAATCATCTACATGGATGATTTGACCATGTTTTTGAAGAAGTAGAGTGATCATGTCTTTGATCTATATAAATTATTCCATAGGTGTCAAGAATTTGGGGTTTCTCTTAATCCGAAGAAGTGCATCTTCAGAGTCACTGAAGGCAAGTTACTTGGGCATGTTATTTCAAAACAAGGAATTTCCATAGACCTCGAGTGCATCTAATCTCTGCTAAAGATTCAGCTACTAGGTAGTAAGAAGGGGATTGAAGAGAAGCTTGCTTGGCTAAGTTGTTACACTTGGAAGAAGTGTGTGACCGAGCCATTGAAAATTTCGCTAAACATCAGGGCGTGGTCAAGAGATGGTTAGACCAATGAGCCAAAGTCAAGGCCTTTAGAATCACTGATCTAGTCCTATGTTGGGACAAGGCCCATGAGAGGAAAGGGGGACATGAAGAATTTAACAATTTCTAGATTTGCCCCTTTCAGATTGTTGAAATCCTCAGAGATAATGCTTTTTTCCTTAAGACTTTAACCAGTGAAGATGCCCCATTGCCCATCAATGGGCGACACCTAAAGCATTACTTCCAGGCCTGAGCTCTTTTGGAGTTGTTCCTATAAATACTCTTATATAGGTTAGTTTAGGCTGCTTTTGGTGTGCTTTGTTCTGTCATTTCACGTCACTTTTGTCTTGTTCGTTTCCCAAATGTTTTGGCTTTGATGAGAGTGTTCTTCATTCTTGTTGTGGTGGTCATGCTCATTTAATGAACAGTTCACTTTGCTACCTATCCCTAGTGTTCTTTGGCTAAATATTCACTCTCAACTATTGGTCTTTGATAGCTGCCATGACCTGGTTTCCTCACTTGAACTTTGACTTAGAACCCGACCCTTGGTTGAATCTTCCTTTTATGTTCATCACAGATCCTGCACAAAACACATATTAATTGTTCCCAAAGAGTTGTACAATAGTTGTTATGATGAATTAGTAAGTGAAAAATCTTAAGTCTACTCCAGTGACCACTATGGTTCCCAAACCCATAGTAGGCTTCGATGCTTACACGATTGAGAAAAAGAAGAAAATATTAGAAGTATTGAAAGAAAAAAAAAGAAAAAGAAATGTTGAAATTAAGCAACTGTATGGGTGTGTGGATAACTCTACCAGGGCTATGGATGACCAGTTGGTAGTAGAGAAATGTTTGTGGGTCACAACGACAACTCTGTCGGGGCTATGGATACCTGCCTGGCAGTGGGGCAATGTCTGGGTTACTTTTGGGGTTGGACTATTCATGTAGCTTGCTCGGTTAGATTAATTGACACTTGTCACAATTTCTAAAGGAAGGGAATGAATTCACTAAACACACGCACACTTCTAAGATGTTTCATGGGTTAATTTAGCTAAGGATCCCATTCTCCTAGTTTACTTCTGGAAACAGGCTTCTGGTCTGCAAAACCAAAGATTATGGGTTCTAAGTGAATACTTATCCTTAGAACGCTCAGGAGCATTTTCCAACAGAGTCACCATTTGTTGTGCCTTCAGCACACATGCCCTATTTGGAACATGGACCCTCTCCTTCCTATTCGCCTCGCTGGGTCCCTTTTCTTGTCGCCTCATTTTGTGTGCCCTTGTTTTGGTGTTCTAGGTGGTCAATGAACTTTAGGGAAGTGATCTTGAGTGACCATGTTTTACCTCAAATTTTCAAGGCTCTAGGCCTTCATAGAGTCCCCTTAGTTGTTTTCCTTTGCTTTTCAAAATTGGCATCTAAGGAGCTGGTCAAGTCTACCCTAAGGAGCCACCCTACATGGGTTTCCTTCACCCCGTGGCCATTCCAAATGGCCATCATCGAGAAAATTTCTACCCTGTGGAAACCAAAGTCTCTGTTGTCGTTTTCTCATCTTTGAACAATCAATGACTGAACATCGACTCCCTTCCACCCGTCGAATTTTGAGCTTCCTACAACTATTTTCAAATGACCGCTCACCAACTTCTAGCCCCGTCGTATAGTCATAAATGGGGTACATTTAATATGCCATGTTGTATAAATAGGAAACTTACAAAATATTTTCAAATGACCGCTCACCAACTTCTAGCCCCGTCGTATAGTCATAAATGGGGTACATTTAATATGAGCTCAAACTCTTGCAAAATATTTAGGTCTTGATCCATCATGGGTCCCTCCCTATAGACTTTTGCTTAGGGATGCCCATTTGCACTTCACTATCTTGAACGACTTGTGCAACCCATCCGCTTGACCATCAGATCCCGAACTTGACTTTGTTGACCACTTTCATTTGAACTCTAAAGCGACTAAGTGCCAACCTGTTTTTGGGCCCCTCTTAGCAGACATCCATTCGCAAACCACTGTGGAGATACTGCCATCTCAAATGACTTTTGATGAATGGTTTTTTGTCCTTCAGGTTCTAACCCCACCATGGTTGTTTGAATGCAAAGATGAGAATTGTTAAATGTTGGATCTTAAGTGGGCCATTCCCCACAGGTAGCCACCCTCGAAACTCTGTCCTAGCCCTGTCATGCTCAAACAAAAAACTGTCCCCGTCCACTTGCAACTTGGAACCTGACCTCCCCTTTTCTGTTGAACTCTCAAGCGATAAGTGAATGAAACCTAGGCCTCCCACAGACCCGATGTTGCAAATCTCTCCCTCCGAATCACTATTTAATCTTTGTCATTTTGAATGACCACCACCTAGCGTCCATCCGCTCCTTATGACCCACAATAACTTGAATGTCAATTGAGATCTGATGTCATCCTCCAACGCTTCAGGTCCCACCTGGAAGAACTCCTCCCATAGGCCACCATCTTGGTAGTGTCATTTCTACAGCAGACCCTAAGCATCCAAGCTTCCTTGTGATTTTGCTTGCTCAAATGATGATCTATATGCCCTCCAATCTTCAAGATGACCTCGACCCATGTGCCAAAATAGAGTGACCCCTTTGGTGGACCCCACACAATGGTCAAATCTTAAGGCGAGTTGAGAAAGGTGGGTTGTCGTGCCCTGATTGCTATCCCACCTATAGTTGCTCCAAAATGACCATTGGCCTAGGGAAGTCTGATCCCCTGGACCCGAATTGCTCAAACTCCCTCCTATAAAAGGTTAATGACAATATGGAAGAGATGTTAGGATTCTTAAATGATGGATTATCTAATCTAACATTGTTTTGCAAGATATTGGCTAACTTTCCTATGTTTTCATGCTTGAATGTGCTTACCACTCTCACCTGTAGGATATATGGAATCGAGTGCAGGACCCTCAGAGATGGTTGTAGAGAAAGACAAAGGAAAGAAAACAACCAAAGTACCCCATGCAAAAGAAGAAAAGGACCAGATGAAATACAAGTTTCAAGGGGAACCCCTCAACTCCAAGGTCACCACAGCTTGGAAGGAGGTCTTAGATGCAAACATCAAACACGTAGACATCGATGAATTGAAGTAGAGGGTTCAGATCAATCCCAAAATATAAAGTGCAAGAAAGATCAAAATAAATGGTTTGGCTAAAGCTGTCGATTTCCCACCAACCCTCATTACTCCCAAGCTCGTAATGGCCTATAGAGAGGCACATCATTCAGAGTCTAGAACAAATCAATACTGGTTGAAAGAGAAGAGGGCCAATGCAGCCAAGGTGCCCTAGGAGCTCTTTTACAATGACTTCTATGAGGACTACCATGACTTAGTAACCTTGCTGAGTAGAGTTATGGGCCTTCCAACTATAGCATACTTTCAAGAGTGGATGTTTTACTTTGTGGAAGAGATCATCTAGGGAATAACCAAGTTCTATTGGGTAGGAATTATTAGTAATTTCTTGCACAAATAATTTATGGCTATGAAGAAGACCTCACTCTTCTATATGACATCTTACCTTGTATATTTTCTTGCTGACAAGACCAGGTATAGGGGCTTATTTGTAGCACCAAATACATAACCAGGTAGAGAGTTAAAAGGTCTATGACAGGTACCCCCAGCTCCAATTCAGGAACATCAAGAAGGATTATTATAGATTCAATGATGCTTTCATAGGATAAATTATCAGATTGCTCAGGGGTGACTTTGAAACAAGAGTCTCCCACAATGCTAATGCATTCCTCCACCAATTTTCCTTCCTATTCATACAATTTATGAATTTTACATATATTCGTGTTGAAGGTTTCTCGGAGAAACCATACAAGCAACAAACATAAGGTGGGGATTCCTTATTCCCTCTCCTTTGGCCAAGGGCTGTATGAGCTCCACATATCTCAATGTGTAGAAAATTCAGATAAAGAACTTGAGGAGTACAACCTGAAGTTCCACACTGCCCAACCATGAATGAACCCTTATGGAAAACTCAGAAAGATGGTTGTGACTGAATATGCCCATGGGCATAGTGTTGAAGATTTTTGGGGAAAATGTAAGGATGAAAATGAAGTGCGAATGAGGCACTACATGTGCATGACTACATATTTCATCAAGAAGGTCAACTTGTTCCTCGTGTCAGACCAGGTAGTAGAAAAATAAAATACAGTGATGGATCCTTGGTACAATGCAGTTGTTGATCTCCCACTATCGTTGATTGATTGGAATGAGCAAGAGGTTGATGACCTCGATATTCTGACAAAGCCCATTGAGGCTAGAACAAAGGAATGGATTGATAGGAAGATTGCCCAATTGAGGCAATGAGGGGTCACCCTAACCTATGGAGAGCTTGAAGATGAACCGATAAGCAAAACCGATAGTGGGACAACTGTTGGAGAAAGTTCAAAATCCCCTCCAGCCACTAGGTCAAGGAAGAGAAAATAAGTCATTGAAAGTCAACCCAAGCCCAAAGTGTATGTAAGAAAATCAGCGGAGGGTGAATCCTCCAAGAGATCAAAGACATCAAGCATGCCCACCCTCTAGGAGGACCCTCTACATGAACGAGAAAAATTAGAGGTCAAGCATCCAAAGTTTCCACCTACTACCTCCACTCTTGCAGCCATTACTGCTATTGATGTTGCTACTATTGTTTCCCCTTGCCTGCTTCTTAGGCGATGGTTTCCACTTCCCTACCTGCGGTGCACATCTCAATTCACCTTGCCTCCACCCCACCCACAACCCAAGTAATGATAATAGACTCTTCTTCTACCACCACCTCTCCGCTCTCCTCCTCCTCCATGTCTCTGAAAACATCTCTTATGTTAGCAACAACAAAAATACCAATGCCCACTCTCTCATTCCTAGAGGCCTTCTCCCACCACATGCAAAATATTCCTGTGGAGCTATCCGAGGTGCTAATGAACCTAGCCATATAAGATGCCTTGGCATAAATTGTTGCCAATCTTCCTATCCATACTCCTCCAACTGAACCAATAGAAATGAAGGCCACCATGGAAATATCAAAAGAGTTGGAGAGACAAGAAAGGGAAGATACAAAAAAGATGGAAGAGGAATTCAATGATTACCATGAGCACCCCGAGTACCAACATCTAATTATTCATAAGGTGGTGCGTGAGGGAGAAGAAACAAAATCATCAGAGGAGGACACTGATGAGTTGGGTACTAAGTATATTGTGGAGACATTTGATCCTGACCTCGAAGAGGAGTTGGCCCAATAACTTAAGAATGTGGGAGAAGTAGAGAGGCAACCTTCTGAGGAAGAAAAAGGAATCAAGTGAGAAGATGAAGAGGCATACTGAACCTCCAACTGGGGACCATGATAGAAGTACCAAACATGATGAAGAAATGCCTCTTTCAAAAGAGGAAGAAGAGAAAGAAAAAGAGGAGCAAGAAGAGAGCCTTGAGCACGATGAAAAAGTTTTTCCTTAGCATGAAGAAGATGAGAAGAAAGAAGAAGATAAACCTAAAGAAGAGTTTGAAGCCCATAAGAGTCCAGAAATAGAGGGTATGTGCATGATCATCATGGAAAAACTAGACCCTTAAGTGGCAAAAAATTTAGAAAAATCTAAGTTATGAAACTTGACGTAATTTTTTTGAATAAGTTATCTATATTATTTCAAAAAAATGTAAGAATAGAATTTGTAGCATATTGAATGTAGTTTCTAAACTACTAGGCTTATTTAAAAAATAAATAAATCGATTTCGTGAAAATTTGAAATTTCAATGCAATAGTACTTAAATTTCAAGGAAAAAATAAGAAGTAGGTGTCTATTTGACCACCCTAACCACAATAAAATGATAATATTTTTTTATAATATTTTAGATATAAGTAGAAGACTCATGTCCCAATGTGATGCATATTTTTTTGTAATTTATTTCCAAGTAAATAATTGATTATAAAATTTTATGTACAAATTTTTAAAAATATAAAAACTCGTATGTCTAATCACCTTAACTTGGTCAAAACTTCATGAAATTCAAATTTTCTTTTTTTTTTTAGAGAGTATGTGAAGCATAGAATGTGACACATGTTTCAGATTCAAAAAATGTGATACTGTTTGAAAGCTATAGATGTTTTTCAATCAGCCTATCAATCAGGACTTTAGTTGTAATTCAAATAGAAATTGAATAATAATTATTTATTAAATTCAAAGTAAATAGTAATTTATATTGGTGGAAAGCTAAGAATCTCCTTTAAAAATCCTTTTTGTTTCATCAATTTTGGGTAAAAAGAAAGTCATCAACCACATACCCTACACATACCCATCATATCGCCACTTTTTGGCCCATCATGATCCTACACATACCCTAGAACAACCTGAGGAGCATGGACATGATGAAGAAGAAGAAAATAAAACTAATGAAAGGGAGGATAGACCCAAAGACCACACAACCTTTGAATAACCATAGAAGGAGACCGTCTTCATTCGGGATTCAGATGAAGAAGAAGGGAAAAAGACAGCACAAGAAACTTTGGGTGATAAAATAATGGAAATACAACACACCCACGGGGAAGAAGGTGGTCATGAGTCACCAAGAGGAGAATCCCAGATGCCTGAGTGGCTTGAGAAATAGTTGGAGAAGAAAACTCCAACCTCAAAGGATCTAAGGGCAAGGCTAGAGGAAATCCTAGCTTGAGCCCAAATAAGCACGAAGAAAGAAAAGAAGACAAAGGTCAAATCTTAGCTAAAAATGGATGCATCCAGATCTAGGATCATGCAAATAGCCACTCCAGTTGTGGGAGAGAAAGCGGTGAGTTATAATGTTTCTACCCTTGATTTGGGAACAATGACGAGAGAACAAAAGATTGACCATCTCCAAGGGTTTGTCACCACTATCATGCACCAGATGAACAAAGATAAGACCTCCAAGGAGGAACTAACGGTGCAAGTGGCTAATCTAACAACCTATATTCAATAGTGGTCATAAATAGATGAAGTCCCCACCACATCCTGAATGTGTTAGTTAACATATTTTTCCTTCGAAAATGAATGAAGAAAAATGGCTCAAAACACCCAATAAGAAGAACAAATAGTACTAATAGTTGAGTCACTCACAATAGTACTTGCAAGTGCCCTCTACTTATTTTACAAGGTGCAACTACCTTCGAAAGATATGCAATGAATAGAAAATACTGGGGTATTCTTTTAACCAAAAAGTAGGAAAGGAACACTAACATTTACCCATTACCATGAAAGTAAATGCGATGAATTGATTCAGAATGAAGTGAATGCAGATAAATGATACAAATACCATTTATTCCACATCCACAATGAGAAACAAGAGAGGAATGGGAAGTAAATTTCCCCTTCAATAGATGAATTATTCTGCATTCAAATTCCAGAAATAATCACACACATAGTTCAAATGATATAACATGATTTAATATTAGAAAGAAATTGCAAAGCCCAAAGTCTATTGAAAATCAAAAGAACATTTAAAAATGCAAAGATCTGAAAATGTTTTCTTTATTTCTCCAATATCAAAATGTGAGCACAAAGGCCTGATACCCAGTACAACCAACTGTATTGAAAGAAAAACCTAAGGCTAACCTTACTTCCCCTATTTTCAAGAATAGCCAAAAGATATCCCTACTAGAAACTTGGAGGCCTATATATACATGCACTTCAAAACTATTACATTCCCAAAGTAATGGTCTTGAAAACAACTGATGACAAGGATTGAGAAATGACAACCATTTTTTAGAAAAGATGTTATTATTCTCTATCACAAAAAGATTCCATGCATGTCGCTAAACCGTTGGAGGTGTCAGAACTCTATATAGCTCCACTTGCATTTCCATAACTAAATTTTTGAATTCAACATGTTCTTCTTCTTCTTCCAAAACAAGGATCACCCTATTGTATGAGCAACATAGTTGGTTTTCTCCTTCCAGGCCAACAAACGCAACTGAGAGATGATATCAAATTGCTCCTCCTCTGGCCAATTCAAATCAAGTTGCAAAACAAGAACCAGTTGATTTTCCCATTCCCCGACATCACCAGGAAGTATCATTTTGAGAAAACATTGGAATCAAAAAATATACTACCACCTTCCCTTGCATGCAGGCTTATTTAATTTCGGTGGTGAAAGTGGTCATTCATTCACTAAGAAAAATGTGTCAAACTGTTTCACCAACTTTCTTATTAAAGAGCTATCTTTTCAGAAGATTTTTAAATATATGTTAAATTCTCCATTGAGGTCTTAAGACATTTGAGAAGACATTCCTTAAAGGCATTGTACAATTCATTAAATGCACCGAAACTTTGGAAATGATATATCCCATTGAGGTCGGCCCATTGCTACGAGCTAGAATTTTGTAACCATGGGTTGGAAGTTCTAGAGTTTTAAGAATTGTCAATATCCCGACAACATAAAACATAACTTCCAAAGGTTGTAAGAAGATTAGGTGATTTTGACATTTTGAAACCTAGCGAGTCATTTTGGGAACTTGACAAGACTGCGATAGTCATAAGATTTTTCAAAGCCGTGACTAAGACATAAATGCAAAAGTTTAAAAATTATCATGAAAGGAGAAGCTTTTAAAACAAATTGACTTGGAATAAAATTTTAGGGGGTAACATCAACTTCGATTGGGGACTGTATTTTTATAGAAAATGTAGAGAACTCTGGAATCGTTAGGATAGACCAGTCCAAATCTAGTGGGCATGGATTCAAAGGAAAGTAAAGGATAGGGGACAACAAGGCACAAACCAAAACTAAAACAGAAACTAAACAAACAACAGAAAGGAAAGAACAACCTAAGACTCCCATATGCACCCGGACTAGGTGCAAAAACACCCACTTCCTTATGAAACTATGCAAATCCATTTACAGGTTCAAAAAAATAGATGCTCGAGCAAAAGAAATGACTATACCAATAGGGTGTTATCATACTTAGTTGCAACTTGATGCTTTGAATAGCAACTGAGTGATGTTTGATATATGCAAAACCTCTAGATGGAATACTGAATCCAAATAATTGTTCCTCATGAAATGTATATGAATCGGATAATAATTCAATGACCTTATATATGTCGAACACTTTCTCCTGTATGGCTTGAAGTATTGCAATCTTAAGTCTTTGAATGCATTTTTCATGATTTGATTGTAATTCTTCTTTAATTTGACTACTCGCATCGATATTGTGATGCACTTGACTATGCAAGCAAGGAGTAATCAACCCTCGAATTGGACAACCCACATATAAACCATTAAACGAGAACCTCCCTTTGGTACAATCCATTTTTCTTGTAGTGCATAATTGAGAATTATCTTTGGTTGGAAAAAATCTGCTTTCTTCAGCAACTTACTTCATCACTCATGTTTATAATTTTAACATCAGCCAATTTAGGAAATGTGAAGGCTTCAGATTCAGTTTGCATATAAATTAGAGGAGAGACATCCAACACCTCATCTATATGCAAGGCATCCAAAAATTGTTCCCCATGACCAACAAAAGAAAATGTTTCCATTTCTGCATCAGATAAAGATGACAGAGCAACATTATTCTCATTATACCTTCCATTGTGGAAGGATGTTTCATTTTCTTTACTTTGTGAGGGACTTTCAGGTTCATGGTGCAAGTAAAAAGCTTCAATTCTTTCATCAATATGAGGCTCACTTTCTGAAACATTTCCTTCATTTCTACCAAATGCTTTGAATCAAAAATAGTGAGGTTAAGACATTCAATAGAAGGATGTTGCATATATTGAAAATCTATAGGCTGAGGGATTTACTTCTGCATGATAGGCTTCCTCATAAATTCACATTGCAAATGGTCTACAACCTGATTTTCTTTCCATAATCTACTTAATATTAAATCATCTTCAATCTTTACAACCTCTTGTTGAGCAATTTGAATATTATTTACTCTACTTTTTAGTTCAAATTGAACACCAAAATGTAGAGAAGTAAAAGTACAAAACTAAAGTTGCTAACTTGGTTTTATAGGGGTGGGAATTTTCTTCAATAGTCAGTTAAACCTATCCATTAAATAGCTGATGGGTTCACCTTCTCGCTTACGGATATTGAAAAAATGATTTACCAGGGTAGATTCATCAACAGGGCCCTTATATCTTTCCAAGAACTTATTCTTTAGAGAGTCCTAATTAGTAATGCATCCATCCTCCAGATTTTGAATCCATTATGTTGCTCATCTGATGAGATTCTCAACAAACAACCACACAAACACATCTTCTTTTTGAACTTCAAGGATTCATCATGCAATAGTGAATGCTTGAATATGATGATATGGATCTTGAGAATCTTCACCAGCAAATTTAGGAAAATATTTTCTTGAACTGTCAGGTATGGTTGTATATTAAGGTAAAGCAAATGGTCCAATTTGGGTTCCCCATGGCTGAGATGCCACCAAAGCCATGACATAACACTAGAATTCTTCTACCAAAAATATTTTTCATAAACACAAAGTCACCAACCTCTGTCCTCGGGGAGGTATCCTCAAATTTCTGAAAGAATAAAACACCAGCCACTTCGATCCCTAATGGAGTCACCCAAAAATCTGTTAGTTAACAGATTTTTCCTTTAAAAATGAATGAAGAAAAATGACTCAAAATTCCCAATAAGAAGAAAAAATAGTACTAACAGTTGAGTCACTTGCAATATTATTTGTAAGTTTGCTCTACTTATTTTACAAGGCATAGCTACCTTCGAAAGATATGCAATGAATAGAAAATACTGGGGTATGCTTTTAACTAGAAAGCAGGAAAGGAACACTAACATTTACCTATTACCATGAAAGTAAATGTGATAAATTGATTTAGAATGAAGTGAATGCAAACAAATGATACAAATACCATTTATTCCACACCCACAATGAGAAACAAGAGAGGAATGAGCAGTAAATTTCCCCTTCAATAGATGAATTATTCTGCATTCAAAGTTCTAGGAATAATTACACATAGTTTGATATAACATAATTTAATATTAAAAATAAATTGCAAAGCCTAAAGTCTATTGACAATCAAAAGAAACATTTGCAAATGCAAAGATCTAAAAATGCTTTCTTTATTTTTCCAATATCAAAATGTGAGCACAAAGGCTCGATACCCTGTACAACCAATTGTATTGAAAGAAAAACCTAAGGCTACCCTTCCTTACCCTATTTTTGAGAATATCCAAAAGATATCCCTACTAGAAACTTGGAGGCCTATATATACATGCACTTCAAAACTGTTACATTCCAAAAGTAATGGTCTTGAAAACAACCGACGACAAGGATCGAGAAATGACAACCATTTTTTAGAAAAGACATTATTATTCTCTGTTGCAAAAATATTCCATGCATGTCGCTAAACCGTTGGAGGTGTCAGAACTCTATACAGCTCCAATTGCATTTCCATAACTAAATTGTTGAATTCAATGTGTTCTTCTTCCAAAACAAGGATCACCCTATTGTACTTGACATAGCTGGTTTTCTCCTTCCAGGCCAACAAACGCAACTAAGAGATGATATCGAATTGCTCCTCCTCTGGCCAACTCAAATCAGGTTGTAGAACAAGAACCAGTTGATTTTCCCATTCCCCGACATCACTAGGAAGTATCATTCTAAGAAAACTCTGGAATCAAAAAATATACTGCCACCTTCCCTTGCATACAGGCTTATTTAACTTTGGTGGTGAAAGTGGTCATTCATTCGCTATGCAAAATGTGTCAAATTGTTTCACCAACTTTCTTATTAAAGAGCTATCTTTTCAAAATATTTTTAAATATTATGTTAAATTCTCCATTGAGGTCTCAAGAAATTTGAGAAGACATTCCTTAAAGGCATCGTACAATTCATTAAATGCACTGACACTTTGGAAATGATATATCCCATTGAGGTCACCCCATTGCTATGAGCTAGAACTTTGTAACCATGGGTTGAAAGTTCTAGAGTTTCAAGAACTGTCGATATCTCGACAACATAAAACATCACTTCCAAAGGCTGTAAGAAGATCAAGTGATTTTGACATTTTGAAACCTAGCGACTCGGTTTGGGAACTTGACAAGACTACGATAGTTATAGGTTTTGTCAAAGCTATGACTTAGACATAAATGTAGAAGTATAAAAATTATCATGAAAGGAGAAGCTTTTAAAACAAATTGACTTGGAATAAAATTTTAGGGGGTAACACAACGTCGCCATAATTGTTGTCCAAGGACCACATTGATTAGCTAGAGAAAAGAAAGAATTGGACAAAATCCATGGAGGATTGGTTTAGACAAGTCCTCTACAATAGAAACATGGGCATCAGTTGTGCAGTCAGAACAACAACAAATTCTTGGTGTAGTGCCCCTCCATTGTGGCCTTTTTGGATTTTTGAGTAAGTATTTATTTTGTTTTCGTTGTTTAACATGTTAATGGATTATGGGGTGAAATTAATATTATAAATGGCTTGGCATGATCAGTAAAAAATTAAATTAAAATTACTTATGAAATAATTTAAATAAAATTAGGATTAAAATAATAATTAAATAAATCAAATAGGTGAAGTGGAAAGTGGGCGGGTTATTATCAAATAAATAAATTTAAATCACCTTATAAAAAGTATCATATTTAAATTGTAATTTATTATAATTGATAATGTATTATTGTGAATGGATAATCATTAAAAATATGGGAAGTTAACGTGTTTTTTTTTAAATAATCTTGTAGATAAGATTTTGAACTAAAGTTAAGACAAACAAAAATAGAAAAAGATGGTAAAAGATAAAATGTGCACATGCACAACTTGCAAACTAGTTTTGATCACGGAACTTGCTAATTTTATTGATTTTTGTATTTTCAAAAACTTATCTCGTCTTGGGCTTTATGTATGTTGATTTTGAAATGATTTCTAAGAGTTAATTTTGGTTTTCATAAGAAGAGAAAAACTTTTGCTCTGCAAAACATAACTCTACAAAAATAATTCTTAGAGGAAATTATAGTTCTTGACTTTGGATAGTTAGCAGTTGACTATGATTATATATATATATATATGAAATATGGATGTTGGAGAAAATTGGTTCCTATAGTTATAATCAATTGATTAAATGGATTAGTAAATGAAGAAATTACTTAGAAGGGAATTCATCGCCATTAGAGTAGTGCTTGGAAAATATTTCACTCAGACCAAAAGAAATAAAAATAAACCCCCTGGGAGATCATTGCGAGAGAAAAAAAGAAGGACAAGGGCTTGTGAAGAAGTGCAGAACAATCTTGTCAACCACTACAATGTACAATTCTTGGTTTCTCTAGATTATCTTGGGCTTCAATAAAATCTTATCTTCCTTTACATTCATGTATCATTTTAATAATTATGGAAACTGGAGTATCTTTATAACCCTGCAATATCCACATTTGGGCTCCTAATCTTAACAAATCTATCTTGTGTTCAGCCTGCAATATCCACATTTGGTTTCTCTTTTTTTTTGAGAATCATAAGATATTTTGTGAATGAGTTTGAGTCTTTAATCTGAGATTTTTTTATCCAGTGCCTCTCTATCTCTCTTCTTATATGTAGTTGTCTTGTGTTATGGGAGGTTCGATCCTTTGGAGGATTAGAGTACATATTTATAAATGGACATAGCCATGCGTAATCCATTTGGGGACTGTGCCATTGTTGCTGCAGAGAACAGTTAAGTATATGTTATGATATTAAATAAAAGCAGTTTGTTTGTGATTTATTAAATATATATCTCTATGTTTTTCTTAATTGTTTTAAATGATTTCTTGATGCACAAAAAGATAAAATATAATGATGAGTTAAATATTCTTTGAAATTTATCATTCTGATTATGCTAGTTAAATGCTATCACTTTGTTTGTGTTAGTAAAAGTGGTTTGTTGCTAAGGGTTACTTTTGATTATCGTTAATGGTGATATATAGTCTTTTATAATATTTTAAATAATTCCATCTTAAGTTAGGTAAAATGTAGTCATTGAATTAAATGTTCATGAAGTTTCTTACTTTTGATTAGTTCTAGGTTGTCTTTAGGGTAGTTGTTAATGAAATTGCGAGTTTGTGGATTAAATTAATGAGTTATAATTGAATGAATCTATTGGATATTATAATAATTTTAGATAAAAGGATTGAGTATGTAATTAAGTGTATTGAAAATTGTTTGTTTCCTTATTATTATATTCTAGATTTTTATTTAAGTTGATGAAGCTAATTAATTAGTTGTTACATTTGTTTTGATATCGAAAGGGAATATTGTGCTCTCATATCGTAGTATTATAAATAGTAACAATGTCATATAGAATGGATGAGTATAAGTAATTATTATGATTGTATTTTGAGAAAAGAATGGTAGAAGATATGTTTTAGGAATTGAATCAAAAGAAAATAGCTCTAGTTATTTAATTTGAGATAAATGAGTAACTTTGGATGGGTAAACAAAAGGAATTTCTTATATGTACAATGTATAGATACTTATAGTTATGTGTTATTATTTCGATATTTAAAAGTTAAGCCTACGTTGAAATTAGGAAATTGTTTTGGCTATGATAGTAAAAATTGGTCCAAGTGTAGTTAGTTATTTGAAAAGGATTGAGAATGCCTCCCATAGGGTAAAAACACAAACCTGTGTCACACTTTGTAAAGGAACCGGCCAACAGCTAAAAAATTTCTGAACTTCGACCACATAAAAGTGGTCTTTATGTTTTGAATTTCAAAATGGTGTAAACTAATAAAATGTAGAACTTTTGGTGTAGTTTATTTCTGTAATTTTTAAAATTTTAAAAAAAATTGAGGACAAATTTTGGAATGCTGAAAATTTCATAAAAGAGTGACTTCACGGGCCGTAAAGAAACAAAATGAAAAAAACTTCATTTCTCCCTATTTTTTTTTCCAAATAGGTAATTTCAATATCTTGTGCATGGAAAAAAAAATCACATTTTGATGTATATTTTTCTCGTAATAACGTTTTAAAGTCAAACATGTCAGAATTTGACAGTTTGCACGAGCCGTCAACTAATTTCAATTTTTTCAATCATTTTCAAAAAATATTTAAAACATTTTAATAAACTTTACTATCATTTTTTAATATCAAATCAACCTCTTTTTTTGTTTTTAAAACCTACTTGCATTATTTTAAAAATAAAAGATATCAAAACTAATCAAAATATTATAAAAATTCTATATTTGGATTCTACACTTCAAGCTCTACAAAAGGGTATTTTTATTTTTTGCAAAAAAATCAATCTGACTAGAGAAATACTCTACCAAAAATGAATGTTTCAGAAAATTCACAAAAATGATGAGTAAGCTGCCATGTAGGATGCCAACTAGATATTTTCAACCAACAAGTTTTCGACCGATCAAGTTTCGGTCGAAACCCTATCAGCCAGGAACAAATCAGCCAAAAATTAATCGATCAGAACATTATTGGCCGATAATTACTCGACCGAAAACTAATGAAATAAAATAAAGTTATTTTCTTTCAAATTTATCAAATTAAAAAAAATCAAAAATAACAAATATTTCAAAATTTTCTTGACTATTTTTGATTAAAGAAGATTTATTTCAACATTTTGGAAGGTTTATCATTTCTGAAATTAACAAATATGTGTAGAAATATATTAATTATTCAATTAAAAATATTTTATGTTTTGCATGTTTATGTTTATTAAAAACTTTTGTTTAAATATTTTATGTTTATGTCTTGCATCTAGTTACAAGCTTTTTAAAATATTTATGCTATATTACATGTACATGTTTCATGGAAAGCTTATGTGTGTACAAATTTGTATGTAGGCAATCATTCAAATTTGAGTGTAATTTGTGATGGAAAATCCAAGGGCTAGATCGAGGAAGTATGATCGAACAGGAGTAAGACAAAGAAAGAGAAAAGCGGATGAAGGAACATCTATTGAACAACAACCCATGTAAAATATTGATGATCAAGGTGACGTACAGGTACAAGAACAAACTGAACCTAGTACTAATATAAATGTTTTGAACTATGGTATGGAAAACTTGATGGAGATGGATGAAGATTCTCTTTTCAATAACATTTCATCTGAAGATATGTTATCTAAAAGCACATTAAAATTACACTCTAAAAAAATATGGGATGAATTTTTTGAAGAGAAATCTCTAATTGGAAGAGCACAATTAATTGCAAAGTTGTTTAGATGAAAAGAAATGACCCCTATTTTGGAGTTGTTAGGGGTTGATAATAGGAAAAAGTCATCAGATTTAAAACAAACAATTGTTGAAAACCTGCAAGAAGCATTAGAATGTATTGAAAAGAAGAGTCGGTCTAGTGAGCGTATATTGTCCAAATCTATCTCCAGACTAAGTTTTTGTTTTGGTTCTCTGCAAGGTTGGATTCATGTGTTACATTATGTGGAAGGTTAACTGGGTGTACAAAATGAGTATGTTCTTCATGTGAAAGATGTTGCAAAGGATTTGTTGGTTTTCAAGGTGTTGATGGAATATTCCAAATTGTGTGTAAGTGTTGTGTGTGGTCCATGAGTTGTCTTTGGATCTAAGGAAGCATGTAATTATATGTTTAATGGTGTTAACACAGGTTTGGCAGACCTTGGGTGTTTACACTAATTGTATATATGCTTAAGTGCTTGTGGAAGCATAGTGTGGTGTATATGTGTGTATTTAGGTTTGAGTTAAGGTGTGATGTGGTCCACTTTCATTCCTATCCATTGAGAGAATGTTTTGGTGCCAAATTTATTTGAATTTGCACGTTTGAGGTGCATAGCCAACCTTGTAAATTATTTTCAAGGTTGAGGATGGTATATATGTGTGATGAATTGATGGAGGATGTGTGTACATAATAAGTGTGATGTGAAGTGTGGAAGTGTGAAATCTAATGCGAGATTTATTGTGTTATACTACTGGAAGTAGTGAGCGAAAGGTTTCTACATTCTTCAAAGAGACTACAAATGATCTGGTGATGTAGTGGTCCAAAACTATTTTGTTGCTCTGAGATGGATTTATCACTGTAACAATCTTTTATCTTCTTCTTTATAATCTAGTGCAGTGAGCCATTGGCATTGTCAGTGAGCCCTTCTTTTCTTATGGGCAGTGAGCCCTCCGACAGTGAGCCTACTGTATTCGGTGTTGCAATTACTTTATATTGTGAGCTAATCCTCACTATAGTTTTCCCTTCTTGGTTTTTCCATGTACATCTAGTGTTCTAATGTGTATGGTGTTTATGTATTGTTGCTTTTGTTATTTAATTTCATGCTAAATCAATATAACAGATTGAGGGTTAATAAGAATTTGAATGTTAATAAGTGTTTTGATGTTTTAACATACAACTGATTCACCCCCCTCTCAATTATCTTGTGCATTCAACAAACATGATTTGGAAATCTTAAACTATGTCAAGTGTTAATGCTTGAGTTCTTTATTGGATTCACTTATCCTCAAATTCTCAAGAGTTTTGTAACTAGTTACTTCTATTATGCACTTCATAGTAAGAATTCATTTATGTAGTCATAATTTATGGTTATCATTTATACTATGGTATGCATAGCCTAATGCTATGGTGGCTTTCCCTTTATTATTTGGATCTTTCTTGACAATTTTATGTTAAAATGGATCCAATTATATGGAGTCATAGGGATGGTAACTTCAACCTTCAAAGTTGTGTTGAAGTGTATCCTTCTTGGTAATGGACTTTCTCTTTATGATTATGGTGGTTGTTCTATACCACCTTGCATTAATGTGTCTTTATCATGGTTTCTCATTCTCTAACCATGTAGGTGTTACATTAACTAGATGTAGAATTATGTTGGTTTTTTCATCTCACATGATATTGTGATGAGAGTGGCTTTGCAATATTTTAGGGTTTCTAGTAGGTGTTTGTGCATGGGTGCATATGGATGCCACACGTTGCAAATTCTAGTTGTATGTGGCTCAATTAAACAATTAAAACAAGTGCTAAATAATGGAATGAAATAAACTTAGGCAAACCTAGAGCTTTTCTTCAAAGAAATTAAGTATTATTCAATTTTTAAATATTTGCATATAGACTTAAAGCAAGTATTATGTGATTTTCAAATATTTACATGTAGATTTTAAACATGATTATCTGTTATTGTTTTTGCAACATCATATGCTTTGGTTAGATTTAGATTTTTATTCCTTACCATTCAAACAAAAATGATTGTCCATGTTTTCAATACATCTTTATTTTGTTGAATCTTCCTTCAAGATATAAGACAAATGACATTAGACTTTCTGATGCGTGAGTTTCCATAAACTGATTTAACTTTTCTTTTCTATTTACTACATCTTTATGTGCTACAATCTTTGACATTCATTTCTAATTTTATCTAAAATACAAATTACAAAGACAACAAGTTATATTGATTTTGATGAATAAAGCATTTGATTTTGGGGATAAATGTGTATATCGAATGTCTTTGTATGATTAGTGGGTTTGTTGATGATGATGGTATATTGTTCCACTACTGTTATTTCATTTTGTATTGGAATATTAGGATTACAAAGCTATGTAGTCTTCTCCAATGAAGGATAGTGCACTGATTTAATTTTCCTTGTTGATTTAGGCACGTATTGTTGCATTTAATGTATAACATTTCTTGAATATGCTTTACTCCCATCTTCTGAATTTGTTTAATGTATCAAAGAGAATTTGGAGGATGTTTTATGTTGTGGGTTTAATGCTTACACGATTTTGCAGACAAATTGCATTGACTCAACTGTTCCAACAGAGGCATTGTTTGCTCAAGAAGTCAAGAAGTAGCAGAAGCAATTCAAACCATCTAAGCATATTACACTAGAACCTTTTGAAAGAGATCATGCTTGTGTTGTAGGAGGATATAGGGTGTCGAAAAAGAAAAAACCATCTGCTATTGCTTAAAATTGTTTCAATAAAAATTGGAGTATGAGAATGTTTTGGTTGTATTACTGACAATTGTCTAAGAGTTAATGGGTTTGCATTATATACCAATTTGCCATAATATTGATTTTGAGAGTCAGATTTTGTTCTTAGTTTCAAAAGTTGTTCAACCAAGTTCAATTTACAAATTTTTATCAATCCAAAGTTTTAAAATACTTTGAAAATACATTTCTTGGTTATAAGATCTTTTGCTGATTGTTGCCATTTTCTCAATTGTCTCATCTACATTAATTTTATGTACTTATTACATAAATGGCTCTAAAATTCTTGCTACACTACCCAAATGGACAATTATAATTACCACAATGACTTGCAAAAATGTCCTTGCAATATGGAGTAATGGTTTTTTTTTTCAGTCCACTTTTTGATAGACTACAATCACCACACTACTATGGTAATTGTTTGCTTTCCTTTAAGTTGGGGTTCTTTTCTAACTTGCAATTACAAAGCTAACATTTAAAAAATATTTAAATGGGAAATGACATAAGAGAAACATTTTAAAGTATTTAATTTCAAATGACACACAAGATCGGCATTACACATACACAACAAGTGCTTGAGAATAAACACCAGCCTTTCCCAAAGAGCAAGCATGCAATTTTTCAATAATATTTGAAAATGTTGCATTCTGAGTTTAGATATATAACATTTTTTATTTTACCTTTTTTCATTAAAAGTTATGTTTATTATTTAAAAATCCTTTCTACTAGCTTTTTTCATGATGATTTTTTTAGTTCACATCCACATGATTATCGTTACTGAATTTTACATTTCAATTTTAAACAATGGTTAGATCATCACAATGGAAACTTCATACCTTTAATGCTTTCTCCAAATCCAACTAGAAAGATTTGTTGTTTACAACTCTCAGTGGCTTTAATCACGTTATTAAACACTTCCTACAAAATTATTGCAAAGGCTGTAGCGATCAGAATTAAACCCATTGTGCAAATGATTGTGAGAGCTGAGCAAACAGGGTTCTTAAAGGGAAGATATATCCTTGATAACCTTATGCTGGCCTGGGAGACCATAGAATGGGCTCAACAATCAGGGCAAAATGCTTTGATAATCAAGCTAGATTTTGATAAAGCTTATGATAGAATTCGTTGGAGCTTCATCCTTAAAATGCTTCAATGGTTGGGTTTTGGTCCTAAAATTCAAAAGCATGTTCAAATGTTGTTCCAAGATGCTAATGCTCATTTGATTGTTAATAAGAATATGTCAGATTCCTTTGATTTGCAGCATTCCATATGGCAGGGATGTCCTCTTTCTCCCTTTTTATATGTTCTTACAGCAGATGCCTTCGGTTATTTTCTGCATAAAGCTCATCAAATGAAACTTATCAAAGGGATTTCTATTCCTCAAAACCAAGTGGTTATTAACTCCCACTTTACTGATGACAGTATGTTATTCCTACATAATTCTGAAGAGGAAGTGAACAACACTTTGGAATTTGTCAAATTGTACTGTGAGGTATCTGACTCTTTTATAGCTCATAATAAAACTGAGTTTTTAATGACTCAGCCATTTGCTAGGCCTCAATGGATACCAAATGAATGGAGGCAGATTAAACATGGTGAGATAACCAGGTATTTGGGTATTCCCTTTGGTTTGGGTGTTTCTCTTTTTGAGATGTGGGCTTGGTTTTTAAACAAAATTAAGTGTAAGCTGTTCAATTTTGGCAATAAATTTCTGTCTTTGGCAGGCAAGATTCAAGTGGCTAATAAGATTCTCATTGCTTCCCATGTGTACTACTCTTTTTGTTGGATGCCATCCAAACGAGGTTATGAAGAGCTCAATAGAATAATCCACATATTTTTGTGGTCTAGATGGGATGGTAATGGTGGTTTTATTGCTTCTTCATGGTCTCATTGTATTCAGCCAAAGCACAAAGGAGGCCTAGGGCTTATTGATCCACAAACCCAAGGGTTTTTCCTTGCTGCAAAATGGATCATTAGGGCTGCTAGTGGAGATGAACCATGGAAGATATTGGTCCGTCAATGAATTATGGAAGCTTCTATTAGGAGGAAATCGCAAGATGTTTGTTGGCTTGATAAAATGCTTATGCCTTCTTTTTTTAAATTCAGAGCTTCTTTTCCACTCTAGTCTATTTGGAAAGCTTGGAAAAAAGTTAGCCAATATTTGGATTGGAACGGATCTTCCTTGCAAACTAGATTTAGTTTTGTTTCAATGTCAATTTGGTGGAATAAGATAATTTCTTATCATGATTTACCTTTGGCTGTTTGTTTCCCAAGGTAGGCTTATTATTTGTTTAAAAAGGGAGTTAGACAATTTAAAGACCTTTGGGACTTTGATCTACTTGACTGGGCTTCTTGGAACAAAATTAAAGAGCAGTATAGGCTGAATTCTTGTTATGGACAGTTTTTCATTTTTATTAAGTCTTTGGTGCCAGTGGATCTCACTATGAAATTATGTACTTCAAGGGACTACTATTTTTTTAGAGATTGGAAATGGTTATCGTTCAGCCATTTCAACCATTTCCCTTTAAAAAATATATATTTGAAGATGATTCCTAGTTCAAATATTGCTAATCGTTTGAATCAAAAGTGGAAATGCAGATTTAACTCTACAATTTGGTTTAATTTAAGTGCTCAAATATGGCGCTCCAAAGCTGATTTTGACTCGCAGATGTTGGCTTGGAAGATATTGCACTGCAAGCTACCTATGGGGGATAGGTTGAAGCGTATTATGATCCAACCAGCAAGCTGTCCTTATTGTAATAGTGTGGAAAAATTGAAACACATTTTTTGGGATTGTATATATGTTAAAAGGCTTTGGTTTAATATTTTTTGAGACTTCTCAGCTATTTTTAATCATGATTTGACTTGGAAAGAAGCTATTTTTGGTTTTGGTATGCAAAAATATGTTATCGTTGATTCAATTCGACATGTTGTTTTGAAGAATATATGGAAAAATAGATGTGCAACTATGTTTTCTAGTAATTACTATCAAGTGGTTGGTACTCTTCGGCTTTACTCTGATATATGTCTCCAGGTGGCTATTCTTTTTTCGCAGATCCGGGTTATATGTAAGAAGAATGAGAAGGCCAAACAACAGCTACAGCAGATCAAAGACCAAATAGTGAAGTTCCAGCTGGACAATGAAGTCAATCATTGTAAAATGTTATTCAGCTCTTGTAATATGTCTCTTGTGTGTAATGGCTGATTTTTTGATAGCCTTTGTAACATTATGTTGTTCCTAGTTTTTGTTGTACATGGTTTGTTTAGGCTATGGTTTTTCTGCTACCCCAGGTAGCTTTTTCTTGTAAATTTTTTTTCGCTTTGATCAATACAAAAAAAAAAACTCTCAGTGGCTTTTCCCATTTAATAAAAAACCAAATTAACACAATATTATCTAGTATGTCTTCAGCATACCTATTGCACACAAGGTGCGATTGCTAGTTTATTATGAAGCTTGTAAAAGTGACAACACATTATAATACCAACATGACTATTTTGAAAGCAAAGAGTATAATTTTATGCTTAACAAATATTAATTATGTTCAAAATTTAAAATGCTTAATATATATATTTCAACTATTCTACTTTTTTTGTATTGAAACAATGCAAATAAATTACAATAAAAGAAGGCAATAGAAAGGTTGTCAAAAAAGAAGAATTACAAAACAGTCCAACAGCTACAACACGAATAACTTGAATAACTGATAACTATAAACATAACCATCTAAATTTATTTTCGATTAATTAAATCTTTAAATTAATCAAAATCACCACAGAAAAATGTGAAGCACTTTTTCTTGGAGCCAAAAGCATACTGTCATTTGTAGAAGGATGAGACGTGAGAGGTGGAGCAACCTTGTACCAACAAGGCAGAAAAGTAAGGCGCAGATTGACTGGCATACAAATCGCGTGGAAAAAGAGAGAAAAACAGCCGAAACCATGGGGACATGAACGACAATTTTGTTTTGTCCATGTTGCGAAATAATTTGAAGTGAAGGTATCCTATCAATTTCTTGGTAAAAGAGAAACCGCGTGAAATGCAGGTGGCAGACATGATGGGCTATTGATGGTGAGAATTTTCTTTTTCTTTCTCAATGAGTAGGGGAGAGGGCCCACATAAGTAGTTTTAAGTGGGTCTTATAGTGGGGCATTTTAATATTCAATTGTAAACAATTTTTATCCATAAAATACAAATCCTGTGATGCCATGGGAACGTACAACTATTGGTCTCATCTTTTTGAGGGTTTTTGGACATCTTGACAAAAAGCATATTGATGTGGCAGCATATTTGATGGTGGTCTTGAAACTTTAGCTATAAGTAGGGGACTTGGCAAGTAAGCTGCTGTAAAAAATTGGGAGTGATTTGAAATTTCCACATAGGATTTTGAGAAGTCCAATTTGTAGGGTGCTCAACTACCGGGAACTCTCCCCTAGTGGGCTATTAACTTTAACAATGATAATAATTTTTTTTATCAAATTTTCCACAAAATATCTAATTTGATGTGATTTGTTTTGGTTGAAGACCCTTCAATATGAAAATGAAAGACCATGTGCAATGTCAATATGAATTATAAATTATAATACTATTTCCTATCTAATCCTACTATCACAAACATATATCTCTGCTTCAAAAGAAATGGGTGTAAGAATAGCTAAAAGCAATAAATTTGGTCAGTTTCTTTTGGCCTTTACCCCCTCCTCTCCCCAAACTATAATTCCCATAGCCTATCCAAGAATTTTAATGTGAGAAACGGAGGCAATGTTCCTAGCAACCAACCTTTTAGTCAGTCTTCATCAATCATCAATCCCTTCAAATGAGCTAATGAACATAAGCAATCATAGCAGATGAGAAGGTGCAAAGTCCAATGCTTAGCAATTCCAGGTCTTTCAACAAGAGCAAGTGGGAGATTATGACAAATGTAAAGATGATAAGACAAAGAAATGATTATGAAATACTAGTTTGTTAGTGTAAATTGAAAATGTCTTCCATTATTGAACATGCTTTTCATGAAGATTATTTTTATTTTTATATTAAAAGATTGATGCTTATCTAAGTATTAAATAATACAAAGAGATAGAATATTTATAATAAAAAAAATTATCAATCAAAGTTATGAGTTAATCAGTCCGCAAAGGAGGATTTAGTAATTTTATATTTGTAATATTTTTTTAGTGATAAAAAATTATTGATTAATTAGTTGAGTGTAAGGATGGTTGGAAGTTGATCTTCTAATTTAGGGGTAGATACTAGTAATTAAATAATAATTAATATAAGAAAGCAAGTTGTTTTGATTAACTAAAAGTCGATAAAACGTCCTATCAAAGTAAATTGAAGTTGATTACATCCACAATAATTCGTTTAAGAAATCGGGTGGAAGAAATGCATACAAGAAAGCAAGTGAAAGATAAAAGAACCATGTAAAGACATTTAATTCATAAGATTTTCACTTCATTGTATAAAGAATATTTTCAAAAGTGAAAAAAAGAGAGGAAAGATATTGTTAGTATCTCATCACTTTTGAATAATTATAATCTTATTTTTATTTTTACTTTTATTTATTTTTGAATGTTTTGTGTAGGGATATAAATTGTATGTGTGAGGATTAAGTCTCATTCAATTATATTTATATATAATAATTTATTTATTTTAAAGAATAAAGAAATATATTTTTATTTAAGTAGATTTTACTTTGACTTTTAATTTTATTAATTTTTGTTCTTTGTCAATAATAATATTTTTAGTTTATATTTTAATGAATAAAAAATAAATAAATAGTCGAAAATAAAAAAAATAAATGGAATTAAGGGTCTATTTTTGTTGACTGAGTTGGTCATCTATTTGATGAACCTCCATGACACTAAAATGGATTTAATTGATTTGAAAAGAAAGGGAATATGATTGGAGCATTCCATAAATATGAAAAAGAACTTGAGGAATACTAGGTAGATTATTTAGATGGACATGAGGTAAGGATCAAGGATTTTTGTATGGATTTCCCCTAGGACATAAACTTGAAAATCAATAAAATGCCCATGGACCTCAAGGGAGTTGAGAAGATCATGGACCCATCATACAACAAACATAAAGTGTTCAACCAACCGATTCATAGAATTGATTTTTCAACACAAGGGGATCCTTCCAACAAATTTACAATGTGGGAGGTGATATAGAAATCAAAGAAATTGCTTGAAAATCTATATGTCATGGATAGTATATGTTATCCCAAGGAAACTGCATAAAAGGGAGAAACATCCATGAAATAGGGAGAGTCCTAAAAGAGATCTAAAGGAAAAGATCCAAAGAAAGAAAGTAGTCAACAAGAGGTAAATGACACTAGATCCTCCAAGAAAAAAATGAAAAGACTTTATCTTAGGAGACAATTTAAGGAAAGAAGGAATAATTTAAAGGAGAAATGTCTTTTATAAGGATGTATAGTGTAGGAAAAAGTATCCCTTTTTCACACTTAATTTGGAGAAATATTATTAAATAAATAAACTAAATTATGCCTTAATTTAGTGTTGTAATATGTATTTTCCATATTCACATTAAGTTTAGGGCCTATTTATTAAACTGGACTTAACTGTGCCTTATTTTTGGTGTTGTAAGGTGTACCTTTACACTTTCACACTAACTTAGGGCTTCACTAATTAATTGAGGTTAATTTTCCTTAATTTCCCCCTTTAATTCAAATTCAAGCCTAAATAATTGCAATTTATGAAGAAGAAAACCCAACATTCATTAATGATATAACCTAAAAATGAATTAGGGGGAATGGGTAGATTTCACATTAAACAAGATAATGGATGCCTCATCCATGCTTGTAGTGCTCATTTAGGCTAAGGATGGGTTGAGAAGGTCTGGTTAGCTAGATCAACTTCATTTTCCTCTTGAAAGGAATGTTAGTTTTGTATGTGTCACCCTATAGGGTCGGGACCTAGTGAGAGGTTTACCAGGACAACCATAGATGGGGATCGAGGTCTAGTGAGAGACCACTAGGACAACCCATGCCAGGACCATGCGATGAAACTTCTCCCTATTGTAGTTAGAATTCTCTAGTTGTATTTTTCTCCTTTTGTTGTGTGAATGCCTCTGGAAGTGATGCAAGTGTTGTATGTGATGTTGGTATTGTTAGTAGTGTTGTGTTGGAGTCATGTATAACCCTTTTTGTGTTAGTTTGTTGCTTTCCTGATTGTCTGTTTGTATTGGGACCTAGTGTTATCTCCTAGCAGGGGGGTGGACCTCAAGGTTCCACATGGTCAGGAGGTTGGTGCTTTTTCCTCCATTGGGTATCCTTGTTGCATGTTCATGTGCATGGAGATTGTTCGTTATGTTGTGGACTCCAGATCCTACACCTGATTGAGGAGACAAAGTTTTATGTTTATGTAATGGATTTTATATTTGTTGTATCTCTTATTGTAATTTTAGATGTATTCTTCCCACATGTACTTTGAGACCCATTGTTGTAAAGATTGTAATGATGTAATGATATTGATGTATTCTTCTTGAAATGAATACTATGATGTAATGCATTTTGTATATGCAGTTAGCTAGAAATGAACTTAATGTTGACTAGATCAGTTGATATGTTATGCAGAATCATTTAATGTGATTTTTTAAAATGAACCTTGCTTGTTAGTTAAATCATGATATCTTGGTAGTTAATGAAATGATTCTAGTTATTTGGATTATTAGTTTTGTGAGTAGTGTAGTCAAAGAACCTTAGAGGACCTAGGATTAGAGTACACATTATGTTATGCATTTATTTGTTATTTCTTATACCAAAAAAAACATGTTTCAATAATGTGGCATAGTTTGGGTTGTCCTCTAGGGTTCCTTGGCAGGGCGTTACACCTGGTATTAGAGCCTAGGTTCATTCACTGGGCACTCTGGATACATATGAGCCCATTATACAGGATAGTAGTGTAACTTTAATAGTTAACCTTGAAGCTTTCATTTCCAGTCTTCTTGGTTGTGTATTCCCTAGACCTTACCTTATATTTGTTCATGCTTGTACACTTTCCCTCTTCTCTCTAGAAATTATAGCTTTGTGAATTATGTGTATTCATATATTGTGACTGCATTGTAGGTTTCTCTTACAGTTGAAGTCTCCAAGTTCAAATTTCTCAAGCTGTTGGAATAGGGTGCCTTGAGGATCAATTTGCATGAGGTCAGGGGTGGTCACACTGGGCAGGTGGGGCAACCCAGTACAAAGGTCTTCCTGAAAGCCTTGGAAGTGTTCGAAGGAATTCAATGAGAAGATTGCCAAAGAGGTTCCTAATGCAGAAGCTCTAGGTTTGCTTAGCATTGAAGACTTCACCAATGAAGAAATATTAGCAGCTGAAATAATTTTAGGCATGAAGAACTTGGTACAAGATGGCATGGGACTTGCCAAGGAGGGATGAAACTTGCACAAGTTATATATCTCAGATGTTTTGTAATTTTTTAACCAAACGTAGAATTTGTCTAGAATGGGGTAAGCAATGGAAGCAATGTAAGGTATATAATAGACAAATTGTATATACTACTATTTTTGTTTTGTGAAGGGAAGCAATATATACAATGTAAAGGGGCAAACAAAGGGTAACAAAGTCGTGTAAGAATGGACAGGTTCTACAGTAGTATTGCATAACAAAAACATGTAATGTTTTCTGGTGTTCTCACTATATTTAATAATTAAAAAAACACTCAATATTTGCTAGTACTTTTAAATGATTAGTATCAATTATAATTTCTAACATATTTTTATGACACTTATTAAAATGAATTTTTCACAAATGAATTTTTAAATGAAAATATAACATTAACGTAAAAATAAATAATTTTCAAAATATTCCCAAACATAAATTTTCTATAATTTATTAATAAACATGAATTGTAAAAAAATTGTAACATCAAATTTAATATTTTTTTCATTAAATTTTATTAAATAAAAATATTAAAGAATAATGATTTTTTTTTAATCATGTGCTTTCCTTTTTCGGACGAGATTTTTATAAGATATTTAGGGGAGAGGGCCCAGTAGTCGTGCACCCTAACTTTGCGCTTCTAATTATCCTACGTCGAAATTTCAAATCACTCCCAATTTTTTACAGCAGCTTACTTGGCAAGTTCTCTGCTTATAACTAAGGTTTCAGGGCCACATCATCAAATATGATGCCACATCAGCATGCATTTTTGTCAAGGTGTCCAAAAAGGCCCCAAAAAATAGTGAGACCAATTCTCGTGCATTACATCATGAATAGTTGAGCGCTGATGTGGTATCACATGATTGGTTGCTTTTTAGATCAAAAGCATACATTTTGTTTAATTATGGGTAGTCAAATCATAACTATTGGACATTATATAAACGACTATTGGATATTATATTTACGATTGGGTGCGCGACTATTGGACCCCGCACGACTATTGGGCCCTCTCCCCTATTCAATCTTATTTAATCCAGAAAGAAAGAAAATCTTATTTAATCCCGTAGTGAGTGTGAAATGAACTTATACGGGAAAACAGAGGAAGGAGAAAAGTTACCGATAACGAATCTATCCACCGGCAAATGAGGGTACGGGAAATGTCAAAGGCGGGGCCCACGGGCACGGCAACCAAAGCAGTCAATGCTCCGGTTAAGCCCGCCCTGGCTGCACCTCTCACGTTTTTCTGCCTTTCTTCTGCAAAGAACTTTGGCTTGCCTACCACGTTTTTCGTTCTCTTGTCTTGGTCAAAGAGAAAACGCGTGAAATACAGGTGGCAGACAAAATATGTGTTAAAAACAAAAGGATAAATATTTTATAAATTTTGAAAACAAATTCATAAAAATCTTATTGATACATCTCAATATATAATATTACAAAAAATTAACTAATATATAATATAAAAATATTCAATCATATTAAATGAGCCAAGACAACTTTTAATATAACAAGATTAGTGGACCAAATAATTTATAAATAAGAAAAAATAAGCACCTAACAATAACAAATTTTATAATTTGTTTTAAAAACTATAAGCATGCTTATCTAACCTTTCAATCTACTTAATTGCAATAAAATAAGAGAGCAGTTGAAAATTTCTCTTTAATTTATAAATATAAATAAATAAACACCTAACACTAACAAATTTTATAATCTATTTTTAAAACTATGAGCATGCTCAACAAACCTTCAATCTACCTAATTGCAATAAAATAAAAGAACAGTTGAAAATTTCTCTTTACTTTATAAATAAGAAAAAACAAACACCTAACACTAACAAATTTTATAATTCATTTTAAAAACTATGAACATGCTTATAGAATAGAAGCTCTCGAGATAGATAAATACTTAGAAATCCGAAGGTTTGATCACATTTTGTTATACCACTTTTTAAGTTTTTGATTACAAACTTAGAATTAAGGAAGAAAATTGTAAAGAAATATAAAGTGCACAAGGCACGACGCAATAACAAAATCTCTTGATTATTTTTTTGATCCCCCTTTAAATTTGGCACTTAATATGTTTTAGTGCTTAAACAATTTCAGTGGAACAAAAAATTGACACTTTATAATTTAGTGTGATATTGTTTCCAATGAAATAGACAAAAAATATTTACTTTCATAAAAACAATATTTAATTTGAGTAGCTGATTCCTTTTTGCCTAATTTGCACTTAAAAACTTAAACCTTGTCTTTTGATTAAGGAGACAAAATATGTGTTAAAAACAAAAGGATAAATATTTTATAAATTTTGAAAACAAATTCATAAAAATCTTATTGATACATCTCAATATATAATATTACAAAAAATTAACTAATATATAATATAAAAATATTCAATCATATTAAATGAGCCAAGACAACTTTTAATATAACAAGATTAGTGGACCAAATAATTTATAAATAAGAAAAAAATAAGCACCTAACAATAACAAATTTTATAATTTGTTTTAAAAACTATAAGCATGCTTATCTAACCTTTCAATCTACTTAATTGCAATAAAATAAGAGAGCAGTTGAAAATTTCTCTTTAATTTATAAATATAAATAAATAAACACCTAACACTAACAAATTTTATAATCTATTTTTAAAACTATTAGCATGCTCAACAAACCTTCAATCTACCTAATTGTAATAAAATAAAAGAACAGTTGAAAATTTCTCTTTACTTTATAAATAAGAAAAAACAAACACCTAACACTAACAAATTTTATAATTCATTTTAAAAACTATGAACATGCTTATAGAATAGAAGCTCTCGAGATAGATAAATACTTAGAAATCCGAAGGTTTGATCACATTTTGTTATACCACTTTTTAAGTTTTTGATTACAAACTTAGAATTAAGGAAGAAAATTGTAAAGAAATATAAAGTGCACAAGGCACGACGCAATAACAAAATCTCTTGATTATTTTTTTGATCCCCCTTTAAATTTGGCACTTAATATGTTTTAGTGCTTAAACAATTTCAGTGGAACAAAAAATTGACACTTTATAATTTAGTGTGATATTGTTTCCAATGAAATAGACAAAAAATATTTACTTTCATAAAAACAATATTTAATTTGAGTAGCTGATTCCTTTTTGCCTAATTTGCACTTAAAAACTTAAACCTTGTCTTTTGATTAAGGAGACAAAATATGTGTTAAAAACAAAAGGATAAATATTTTATAAATTTTGAAAACAAATTCATAAAAATCTTATTGATACATCTCAATATATAATATTACAAAAAGTTAACTAATATATAATATAAAAATATTCAATCATATTAAATGAGCCAAGACAACTTTTAATATAACAAGATTAGTGGACCAAATAATTTATAAATAAGAAAAAATAAGCACCTAACAATAACAAATTTTATGATTTGTTTTAAAAACTCTAAGCATGCTTATCTAACCTTTCAATCTACTTAATTGCAATAAAATAAGAGAGCAGTTGAAAATTTCTCTTTAATTTATAAATAAAAATAAATAAACACCTAACACTAACAAATTTTATAATCTATTCTTAAAACTATGAGCATGCTCAACAAACCTTCAATCTATCTAATTGTAATAAAATAAAAGAACAGTTGAAAATTTCTCTTTACTTTATAAATAAGAAAAAACAAACACCTAACACTAATAAATTTTATAATTATTTTAAAAACTATGAACATGCCCATCGAACCTTTCAATCTACCCAATTGCAATAAAATAAAAGAACAGTTTGGAAATTTCTCTTTGTCGCATGCATACATGATTGGAAAAAATAATACGAGTGAGACCCAGAAAGAATCAAAGCCAGCACGCCTGCCGTGCCAGTGTGTGGACGCTCGCATTCCTTAGTCAATGTTGGCGGTAGTTTGCAATCTATAATTATATATGCATTATTGAACGTGCTTTTCATATATATATTAAGAGATTGATGCTTATCTAAGTATTAAATAATACAAAGAGATATAATGCTTATAAAAAAAAAAATTATCAATCAAAGTTATGAGTTAATCAGTCCGCAAAGGAGGATTTAATAATTTTATATTTGTAATATTTTTTTAGTGATTAAAATTTATTGATTAATTAGTTGAGTGTAAGGATGGTTGGAAGTTGATCTTCTAATTTAGGGGTATATACTAGTAATTAAATAATAATTAATATAAGAAAGCGAGTTGTTTTGATTAAGTAAAAGTCGATAAGACGTCCTATCAAAGTAAATTGAAGTTAATTACATCCACAATAATTCGTTTAAGAAATCGGGTAGAAGAAATGCATACAAGAAAGCAAGTGGAAGATAAAAGAACCATGTAAAGACATTTAATTCATAAGATTTTCACTTGATTGTATAAAGCATATTTTTAAAAGTGAAAAAAAGGAGGAAATATATTGTTAGTATCTCATCACTTTTGAATAATTATAATCTTATTTTTATTTTTACTTTTATTTATTTTTGAATGTTTTGTGTAGGGGTATAAATTGTATGTGTGGGGATTAAGTCTCATTCAATTATATTTATGTATAATAATTTATTTATTTTAAAGAATAAAGAAATATTTTTTATTTAAGTAGATTTTACTTTTAGTTTTAATTTTACTAATTTTTGTTATTTGTCAATAATAATAATATTTTTAGTTTATATTTTAATGAATAAAAAATAAATAAATAGTTGAAATTAAAAAAAGGGGAATTGAGGGTCTATTTTTGTTGACTGAGTTGTTCATCTATTTGATGAACCTCCATGACATAAAATGGATTTAACTAATTTGAAAAGAAAGGGCATATGATTGGAGCATTCCATAAATATGAAAAAGAACTTGAGGAATGCTAGGTAGATTATTTAGATGGACATGAGGTAAGGATCAAGGATTTTTGTATGGATTTCCCCTAGAACATAAACTTGAAAATCAATAAAATGCCCATGGACCTCAAGGGAGTTGAGAAGATCATGGACCCATCATACAACAAAGATAAAGTGTTCAACCAACCAATTCATAGAATTGATTTTTCAACACAAGGGGATCCTTTCAACAAATTTACAACTTGGGAGGTGATATAGAAATCAAATAAATTGCTTGAAAATCTATATGTCATGGATATTATATGTTCTCCCAAGGAAATTGCATAAAGGGAGAAACATCCATGAAATAGGGAGAGTCCTAAAAGAGGTCTAAAGGAAAAGATCCAAAGAAAGAAAGTAGTCAACAAGAGGTACATGACACTAGGTCCTCCAAGAAAAAAAGGACAAGACTTTATCTTAGGAGACAATTTAGGCAAAGAAGGAAGAGTTTAAAGGAGAAATGCCTTTTATAAGGATGTATAGTGTAGGAAAAAGTATCCCTTTTTCACACTTAATTTGGGGAAATAATATTAAATAAATTAACTAAATTATGTCTTAATTTAGTGTTGTAATAAGTATTTTACATATTCATTTTAAGTTTAGGGCCTATTTATTAAACTGGACTTAACTGTGCCTTATTTTTGGTGTTTTATGGTGTACCTTTACACTTTCACACTAACTTAGGGCTTCACTAATTAATTTTGGTTAATTTTCCTTAATTTCCCCTTTAATTCAAATTCAAGCCTAAATAATTGCAATTTCTGAAGGAGAAAACCCAACATTCATTAATGATATAACATAACACACATCCTTGAAGAATGCGAGTCCTAGGTAAGTGACCTAGAACCCATTTGCCATAGGGTGAATGGGTCCTCACTTAGACCTAGGACCCTAATTTAAAATGTGTTTTTGGTGATATTTTAACATTTTCAAATCTATATTTCAATGTCAGCTTATGAAATTTGAATTAAAGAGAAGTTACTATAAATACAAGGTTACTTTAGCAAATTAAGATTAGATTTCAAGAGCACAATTGAGATAACTTTCACAAGAGTCAAGATCATTGTCAAGAGCATTCAAGGGCATATTTCTTCATCATTTGCTACAACAATCAAGATCCAAGCATTATGTGAAAGTTATGTGGAGTCATGCATGTTTTTGGAGCTAATATGTTGATGTAGGTTTTATGATTCAATCAAGCATTCAAAGTATCATTTCAAGCAAAGATTCAAAGTCAAGATCCACATCCATTGAAACCATTTCATGCAAGTTGCAAACCTCCATTATCAAAGGTTCATCCAAGGGTTTGGTGAGTGGTGACATAGAGTTTTTTATTCATCATTCCTTTCATGCTTTTATTCATTTCAAGGTTTAATTACCAAAATAGGGTTCGACCAAGGAAAACCCCCATTCACCTAAAAAACAACATTTTTCTCTTTTTTATGTGTGATTGTATATTTTATGTGGAAGATCTATTGAAGAACATAAATTACAAAGTTGTCAAAGTTGCATTTGTTGTCATCATTCTTGCAAAATCACAAAAAATTACCTACATAATTTATTTTCGGCTTTCTGACTGTGAGATTCAGGAATTTGGAGTGTAGACATAGGAGAACAAAACCCAAAAACTGATTTTTAGGAGCCCTAGCTAAGAACCATTCGCTATAGGGAAAATGAGTCCTTAGTGAGCTTTGAAAAAGCACTTTCTACAAAAGGTACACAATATTTATCCCTTCCAGATTCTCCCTAAAGTCTATAGGTTCCATGTTTAAGCTTCTAAATGCACTTTATAGATCACAATTTGAAGTTGATTTTCTATTTTTAATCTTTCTCCCCAAAGTGTTGTTTGAATCATACCCCTGTCCTTGCATAAAAAGGAAATTAGTAGATTCACACTTTAACTTGATTCACCTCAAGGTTGACAATCATTTCATAGTGTGGATCTCATTTCTTAATGAAATTAGAGAAGTGGGACCCCTTTGCCCTCTTTGGATCCACTTTTCCATTTTGGGAAATTCCTCTCATACCCTATTTTTCTATGTTTCATTTTGGTAAAACTTGACCTTGTATAACAACATTTTTGAAAATTGGAGTCCTTTTAACCCTAGATCTAAGTTTTGCAATAGATTGCATTAGGTTTACATTAGTTGCATTACATTTAAGGTTATTTAAATCTTGCATTAGTTTGCATTGCATATAGGGGTTTAAATTTGCATTTTTGCATTGTTTAAATATGAAGAATTCAAAAAATTATACATATTACATTAATTTTGCATAGTGTTTGCATATTAGTGTACTTTTCACACTAACTCATTTGACTACAAAATATGACGAAATATGTATAATTTGATGTATCTGTTACCCAATTTTCACCTACGGGCTCAAGCAAGGGGAATTATGTTTAAATTCGGCACGTGGATTAAATGTGGCTCCCATAAGGGTTGAGCCCAGCGTACAAGTGTTCGGATTTCATTGGGAGGTCCTTACTTGGTGCTACCTCATAGGGAAGTCTATTGGAAAGCCTCGTTTCAGTCAGATTTGGCATAAAATTCATCAGAGAAGAAAGTCAGCAAGACCCCCCTGCTGTCTTGCCGACTAGCAGTGCGTTCTATTTGTTTGAATACACCGGTTGCTAGGACATTTGGGTTGCCATGAGTCTTTATGTATCTCTCCGCTTGGGATGTCTCACTGATAGTAGCTCACAAAGTTGGTGCTAGGGGAAATGGTTTGCTTTCAGCAGGAGGTCTTGGCGACCATGTAGAGTCTCGCCGAAGGGGGTTGCATTCGGCATAAGGTCTTGTCAAAATATGGAAGTCTCGGTGAGGGGAGGCATCATCGGTGTAAGGTCTTCCCGACCTGCTAGTGTCCTGCCAAAGTGTTCTCAGTTCGCCAAAGGTTTTGCCTTCAACATGAAGTCTCACCGATAGCGAGGGTCTCCCCGAGAGGAATTGATATCGGCGTAATGTCTCACCGAAGGCTTAGGGTCTCGCCGAAGAAATAGGAGCTCGGGGTAACGTCCCAGCGATTAACGAAGGTCTCGGTGAAAGGAGATGTCAATGGAGAGAAAAGGTGGGCCTTGCCGTAACATCTTGGTGATCAGATGATGTCTCACCGAAAGGATGGTGCCTTCGGTATAAGATGATGAGCTCAGGGAGATGTCCTACTGACCAAGCAAAGTCTCCCCAACTAAAACAAAGGGAGCTCAATAAGAGTTCTCGTCGAAGCAAGGTGGCTTTGGTGAGAGGTCTCACCGACCAAGGGGAGTCTTGCTGAGATGAAGTGAGCTCGCCGAAGGATCTTGCCTTCCAGTGGTGTTTCACTGAAATATGAGGGGCTCGTGTGAGGTCCTGCCGATAGCAATGGATTTTCCAATAGAAAGGGGACATCAGTGTGATGATGGGAACTTGATATAACTCTCATTGACAGTTGTATGCTATGACGATGCTGCCTTAGAGTATAATCGCATCAGGGAGACACGGTAAGTGTCTCACCAACATGCAATTCTAACTGAATGACCTTTGATCACCTAGGTTCTTGTGTGGCATATGTTCAACCAATCAGAAAGAACTAAAGGTGAACCATTAGCCATTTGACTATTTGACTTTCCCTTGTGAGCGAGATCAACAAAATGAAAGCAACACGAACTTGTTCTGAGATCAAAGGGCGATAGAGCAACTCAGTGAAACATGGTGTGGGGATCTAATGGGAAAGTCTGAAGATTCTTCTAGAGGAAGTCAACATGCAAAATTTTTGAGCAGGAAGAAGGCCGAAAGAAGGAAGAGGCCATCAGAGACAGTTGGGATGTCAACTGGCAAGGGCAGATAGACATTAATGATAGTGCTCCAAGGGATTCGAGATAGATCTTTAGAGAAGTTCGAAGTGAACACGGGGCTAGAGGTTGGCACATTAAATGTGTTGCAAAAGAGCAAGGAGGCCATTCCTAGAGTGACTTCACACCGACATGGACAGCGGGGATGCAACATTAACTTCATCCAAAAGATCTGGGGGCATATCTTTATGAATGCAGATATTTTTGTAAGCCCTAAGGGGCTGGGTCTTTTGTATATATGGAATTTTTTCCCTTTTTTGTAGACAGTTCTTACCTAGTACTTTTTTACTTTTGTAACTTGTGGATTTCTTTGCAGAAGAGAGACTATGTTTTGTAACTCATGATAGGCATGTATATCAATGTTTCACCATTGAAATCAATGAGTATAAGTGCTTTACCTATTCGATCTTTCTATTAAATTGTGTGCATTCGTATAATTGATGAAACTACTTGTGAAACTGTATGATTCCTTGTGGTTATGTCTTATCTCAGCACCTTTTGTAGAGAAATATGTATTTTTCCAGGTTGTGAGATGTGTTCAAAATGCAGTATTCTCTAGTTGTGAAGTTATTCCTTCCTTCTAGGAGTGTAGCCATATGAACCTTTTCATGAAATGTTTATGAAAAAAACGTATGTGATTGAGTTGTGTACAACTAAGCTTCTGTCATTGACTAAAATTGTTTTTGTAAACTGTGTTATGTGTCTTCTTAGTAAATTTGGTGCATCACCATAGAGATAGTGTTTTCATTAGTTTTAATGTATTCTCCTTTTACTCTTTTCCTTACAAGATCTGCAGTTAGGTGACACCATAGGAAGCTGACCTTCTTCGGAGGTTGACCTCTGTTTACAAGAAACCCACATATTTAGAGGTCTTCCCATGTTACACTGAGGTGTTGAACATCGGGTTCAACAGGGTGCAATTTCAGGTGATAATAGTATCATCGGGTGCTTGTAAAATTTGATGTGTAATTTTCAATTTTTTGAAAGTTTATCCCTAACATTCGTTGAAATTTTGACGAACTTGGGTTTCGTCAAAATTTTGACAAACATGAAAAATAGAAAAGTGAGTTCGCGCCTGATTGTGGCCGACATATAGAAAAGTGAGTTCACGCCGAATTTATTGCGACAGTGTTTTGCTCTACTTGAGACAGTTTGTGGAGAACTAAGGACAATTTTATTGGGAAAAATCATAAAAAATTCAAGAAGATATCACCAGGTTGAGGGTAGTCATTGTCTTTTTGCAAAATTCAGTTGTGAAGTCAGATTTGTAGTTCCAAGTTTGAAAATCATATTTTAAAGCAACATCTCATTAGATTTCATTTTTAGAGGTTTAGGGTTTTGAGAATTTCATGTCTAGATTTGTTGTGTGGAATCACCATAAGATCACAACCAAGGAACGGATTCATGTGACTGTAATTATGTGATCCATAACTCTATTGGTCATGTGGCACAGTTGTGCTATAAAAAATATAGGATGCATTCATGTGTGACCCAAGTTTAATGTGGCTATGTTGTGATTGAAATGGAGGCACTCATATAATGTAGTTAATTCAGGTTGTATAATGTAGGTGTCAATCATCATTGGGTGCATTCAGTTTGTCTCAAGTTTAACAGGTTAGGATGTAATTATAACATGATTGAAGAGTGATTACCTCTTGCTACAATAAAGAGCCTATAACTCTAGTTGATATGCAGAGTGGTTTTGTTATATCAATTATTTAGTGCATTCAAGCACAACCCATGTTTAATGGGCTATTCTAGAGAGTGATCAATATTTTCTAAACCTTATGAATGTTACTTAAAAGTGTATAGCTTAAACTAAAAACCAATTTTGTTACATACTTGAATGCAACCTTGGGTTACCGGAAACTATAATAATGTAATCTGCTAATAACCAATATGGAAAGTATTAAAGCAAGACCCATGATATATAGGATACATTTCCCTGATCAGGTTTACATACCTGAATGATCAAACACAAGCTTCCCACACACTCTAGGATACAATAACTATAGCGGATTAGTGAGGTTGCAATACCAGAAAAATTGAGACATTGTAGGTAATAACAAAATCTTGCAATCTAAAGATTGTAGCCAATAACAAGCACACTATGTAGCTTAGTGACATTTGTAAATGCAATCTACGGTAAGAAGAATGCTATTCACTTGAGATGTGACAATCAAAAAGAGGCTGAGCAGTGACAAGATAATAAAACTCAAACCTTTCATAGTAAAGTGGAGATTTTAACAGTGAGTTTCCATACCCCCTTTCTGACCTTAAGAGTTTTTCAAATGCTTTTGGTAGTGTTAGACAAGGAAAATGCAATCAGGGAATGACTGTCCAAATGAAGTAGCAGTGGTAATCATAGGTTCAATGTTTCTTTTTAGCCATTAATGTATAATGGAGGTAGTGGATTGCATGTTTGAGTAGTGTTAATGAGACTCATCAAAGATGGGAGAATAGTGAATAATACCTTGTGGACTGTGAAGCAGTGTCAATAAGGTTGAAGGATCTTAAGAAATACAATACCATGAAACAATGAGTCCCTTATAGTAAGTAGGCATTCTATAGGGCATAGTTTGATTTTGGAGAAGGATGTTCATGAAAGGAGTCTGTTGGGACTGTAAAAAATATGATGTTTTCACATGTTGGTTTTACTCATAAACTTCTAGATTGGGTCCTACCGTGTGCATATTCCACTCATATTTTTCCATATTGCCCCATTGAATCCATTGAGTCATGCTTTTTTTTACATCATGGTCTATATCGGCGTGAGAATACCATTGTCTCCCTGACCCATTGTGCATTTTCTGCTAACATGAGTCTGTGTTGCCTTCCGGAAAGACTCATTTGATGTCACAGTGATCAAAATTTTCTTGCAGGCACCGTTTGGCAAGAGTTCTTCACGGTCTCGATGACAGAGTTTGATTCACATTTTGGCAGGAGTTTGTCTGTCGCGCTGAGGTCTTGGCGAATTTAGTATGTCTCCCTGACTGATGCATTGAGGGTTTTATCAGTATAGGTTGGGGCTATCGATATGAGGTCTCGGTGAGTGACCTTCGGTCTCGCCGACACTTCATTTGAGTCTTCTCTTCGGCCAAGCAAGTTTTTTTTGGCGTGAGGTCATAGCGTGGTCTTCTTGTCTTGCCAAACGACAGGTGAAGAATTGTCTTATCGGCATATGTTAAGATCTTTGGTGGAATGTCATAATGATTCTGTGGTGTCTCACCGACTTGTGCAAAGAGCTTTCGGTAAGAGTTGAAGTTTGTGGCACGATATCATAGCGAAGTGTATGTGTCTCACCGATGGAGAACTAAAGGTTTATTTCAAATAGCTTTTGGTGAGAGGTTGGCTATGTCTTGGAAAATTGGAGAATGCATAATGACTTTCGGTATGACTCAGAGCATTCTACGAGAGGTCTCCCCGACATTGGTATATCTTACCGAGAATGTGCATGGGGATTATGTCGGTGTGAAAATTGCTTTCTCTTGGCAATCTATGGTGAACTCGAGGACTTTTGGTGAAACATGATGTGGTCTATGTGAGGTCTCCCCAATATCATAGAGCTACATCAAAACACAAAGGGGAACATGCAAATGCTTCTTGTCTTCTGTGTAACAAGCAATTTTTTATAGTGACATACAGTTTGATTGCAGGGGCTCTCATTGAAACATAATGTAATATGTAGGATATCTACTCGACGATCGATAGTCACGGTGAAAGCAAATAAGGGGCGCATGTAGATAACGATTGAATTGCCTTCGGCATAGAAAATAGGTTGTCTCGCCGACTATTCCAGCAAATGAATAACAAAAATTCAAACACTATGGCCGACATGTGAGGGATAAAATAACTGTTGCAGGCTGATTGGAGCCCGAATTCTGTGGAGGGCCGACATGAAATTTTGATTTGAATTATTTTCTTGATGCTAGTGTATAAATTAGCATTTTTGTAAATTGTAAAAGGATCACGAGCTATTAGATTTCGATACACAGCAAGTAGATACAGTAGAGTAAAATTATTAGATCAGAGACTATTGTTGCATGTTTTCAAAATGGAGGTATTTATGAAAATCAGTTGATGTTGCTGCATTTTTCTGGTGTCAATTGTCTGTTGAATTCAATGAAAATATTGCTAAGTTGTCTATAAGATTGATGCTTTCTGGTGTTTTAAGTTGACATAACAAGTTTATGTTCATTTTGTCAATGCACATTTGATGTATTTGTGTGATTAATCAATTGGTTCTTTCAAGCAAAGATTAAATCCTTTTAGTTGATCACAGTAATAAAAAAGATTCATCTGGATTATTCAAGTAGAGCTTAGTAGTTATAGTATTGCATATTTATACAAGTTATGAACATAATGTATGCCAGATAATTTGAGTTTTCTCTAGAGAATGTTGCTCATTTTGATTTCATTTGACTCCGCATACCCAACAAGGCATTGGTGTCTACAGTTTCATCATTAAGATTGATTTATTCTCTTTATATCAGTTAATTGAGCATTTTTAGGATTTAGATTAAGAAGATTGCTATCAAGTTGGAATTCATTTGTTCACCTCCATTTGCCATTGTGAACAAATTGCTGAAAGTGGTATAATCATAAGTTTGCTTAATTCAGAGAGGTACACTCACCCAAGGTTTAGCAACACCTAAAGAGTAGAAGGTTGAGTTCTCTTGACCTTGTTTGTTACCCTAAAGCATATCAAGAGATTGGTAGCCTCTTGAGGCATTCAGCCTACGTTTTTGAGAGCTAACAAATTGAAGACTCCGCTAGGGACTACATTTAGAATCAAAGCCTTAATCATGGAGTCAGGAACTTTATACAAAATCTGTTGGGAATAAGAAGCATTAAGTATTTTCTCATTTTTTGACAAAAGTGAGTGGCGACTCTGACATAAATTTTGCAACTGTACAAACATGAATGGAAGAAGATCTCAGTATAGGGGAGGTCATACTAGAGTTCCTGCTGGCAGCAGTAAGTGGACACACAAAGATGACAGAGCTGATAAGGGAAAGAGGGTCAATGATGACATGTGCATAACAAACAAAGGTAAAGCACCAGGAGCACATTGTGAAACATATAATTGCTATGATACATGGAGAGATGATTCAAGTGTAGAACTTTGTACTCCTGAAGATCAAAGAAATACTTTTCCTTTTCACAATTCTCAGAAGCAAGCTAAGTTTGACGCTAGGAAACAGGCTGAGTTTGAAGCTAGACTTGAGCTTGAATGAATCAGAATTCAGCATGAATATGATCAAAAAATGGAAAGTAACCAAAATATGTTTATTGATCCAGAGCTTCCTGAGGAAGTAAGAGCACAGTTTGAATTACAGAGGAAAAGGATAGAGGAATTAGAGGCTAAATTGCAGAAAACTCAAATTACTAATCAGACAGCTAATTGCCCCCCAAAGTATGTACCACCTCATAAGCAGGACAATCATGGTGTAGGGCCATCTAGTCACTCGAATGCTCAGAACCATTAGTTAAGGAATCATTACAAGCAGCAAAATCATCCACCTCATATTCCCACACAACATACAGGTGTGCATCCACCTCCTGGTCAATCTTTTATCCCACAGTATAATGCACAGTACAATAATCCCATGCACCAACATCAGTGTCCACCTATTCCTCCCCCTCACCAGCATACAACCATGATTAGAAAATTTGATTTAGCAAGGTTTCAATTGTATCCTTACCCTATGGATGGCAGCTGGAGAAGTCTGGCACCTAAGTTTACAGGGAGTAATGCAATTACTGCTGAAGAGCATTTAAAAAATTTCAATGTATTCATCCAAGATATAGATGTGCCATATGAAGATTTACACATGAAGTTGTTTATGATGTCACTTCTTGAAGATGCTAGGGATTGGTTCAACAGCTTGCCTGCATTCTCAATCAATTCTCTTCAATTATTCCAAGATTGATTCTTAGAACAGTATGGGAATTTAAATGCACTAGATGCAGCTCTTCATGAACTGATGCGAATCCAAAAAAATCAAAATGATTCTATTTATGATTTCAATCGAAGATTCAACAAATTGCAGGCTAAAGTACCTCCTGGATCAAGGTTGCCAGATTCTGTTGCATTGAGTGTTTATTTAAATGCATTTGATCCTAAGACAAGGTATGAACTGAGAAGTAGGATCCCAAGAGATCTAGCTGGAGCTCAGAAGATAGCACTGAAAATTGAAAACAAAAGGAAGGCTGTAGGTATAGTCAATAAAAGAGACAACCCGAGGCCTCCTCAGCAAAGTAATAATTATCAGTACAAACAAGAGAATACATATAGAAATGAGAGGCTGAGGTTGCATGACATGCCTTATAATATAGACTAGAAACATGGAAAACCTATAACAGCTAGGCCTAGAAACAAAGAGACTCCTGATCCATTGAACAAGATCGAAACTTACATGGTGAGTAATAATTACTTTTGTGAAGCTTGTGATAAACCACATTCTCCAAACTATTGTGTTGTAGCTCAAAGGATGCAAGAAGAGGGAATGTTGATGGAAAACAATGGAGAGGATCACAAAGTTTACTTGACTTCAAATAATTTTTACCATGCTGAGGAGGAGTACTCATCTTCTAAGGATGAAGGTTATGAATATGATGTTTCAAATCAGAAATATAATGTCCATATGGCTGAACAACAGATCCTTTCTGATTTGGAAGAAGATTATACAGAGCCACATTCAGTTGAGGTGCCTACTTAAAGTAGTATTAGAAGACTCACCAAAGAAGAAATAGAAAGACTAACTGTTGCAGTAGTTGAAGAAGCAAGGAGTAAATACTAATTGAGAAACAGAAAAGTAAATGAGATGGAAGGTGTGCCTGGGGGAATTTTTATGAAGGATCAGAAGGCAACACAAGGAATTGTGAAAAAGCCAAAAAATAAACAGCTTGGTAAAAATGAAGAGAAGCCTGTCCAAAAGGAAAAGGTGAAGGAATTACATAAAGAGATACAAATGCCTGACCAGCCTAGTAAGAAGGAAAAAGAAGAAAACAAAGGAGAAATGTTATAACTAAAGAAGGCTGCTGAGGTGGAGGGCTCTTCTTTTGACTTCACTCAGGCGTTATCCCAGGTAAAAATGTCTGTCCCACTACTTGAGATGATGAAAATTAAAGAATATAGAGATACTGTTGTTCAATTGATTACAAATGGGAATGAAAAACATATGAATTCTGAAAGCAAAGTAGCTATTAAAGCAGTCAATAGGCAGGAAAAGATAAATGTCCTAGAAGTTTGTTTGGGTGATGTATTAAAAACTCCCCCACAAGTGGATCCTTTTTTCACCAGATTGCTTATAAATAACAAATTACTGAGAAATTGCATGATAGACTCTAGTGCTGCTATAAATATCATGCCAGTGGGAGTTATGAAGTAGTTGGGCATGTGGGTTGATACATGTGAAGGCAAGTGCTATGCAATGGATAACATACTTGTACCTATGGTAGGCATTATGAGAGATGTTGAAGTCAAATTGGCTACTTATCCACAGGTGGCTTAATATAGATATAACAGTGATTGATACTCCTCCTTAGTTTGGGATGTTTCTATCAAGGCAATGGACATCAACAGTTGGAAGCAACGTTCAGTTTGATTTGTCTTATGCTACAATTCCAGTGAATAGTCAGGAAGTCAAGTTGTATAGAGAGCCAAGAATGAACCAGCTTGTTGATTGTGTACCTCAAGATCAAATCAATTGTTTTTGTGATGTTGATCTTGGAAGTTTTAAGATTGAATCAACCCAACCAGAATTAACCAATAGTGATCCAATTGAAAAATATGCTGCATAGAATTGCAATGGCGTATGGAAGATGTTTTTTGATGGAGCATGCAGCGAAGAAGGTAATGGAGCTAGCATTGTATTTGTTTCACCTGAAGGTATTACATTTAAATATTCATTCTTGTTGGCATTTGAATGTACAAACAATGTGGTAGAGTATGAAGCTTTATTGACAGGTTTGAACATAGTTGTGAAACACAAGATTAAGTTGCTAACTATTTTTGGTGATTCTAAGTTGGTTGTTTCACAAATTAAATCCAAGTATGCAACAAAGCACAAAATATTAAAGCAATATAGGAATGCTGCATGGGACACAATTGAGTGGATTGACAGATCAAAGAACATAATGGCTGATTTTTTAGAAAATGTGGCACTGAAAAGAGATGATATCACATTGGCTAGGGTATCACAGATTGAATTCAAGACAAGGCCTGCTGTTCCTGATAACATTTATAATTGGCAGGTTTTCAATGATGATACTGACCTTTTGAGATTTCTTCATTGTATAGATCAGTATGAAGCCCAGGAAATTGATTTCAATGCTTTTGTTGAGAAAGTAGATGGGAAGCAAACTATGTTTGGCAAGGAGATCCTACAGCTCAAAACAAATAAGCTTCCTAAAGGCTTGGTAGCATTGGAGAGGGTGTATGATGGAAATGATTGGTCTCTCATTAGGCAAACACCAGTCAAAAGGGAAAATATTAAAGAAATTAATTTCGGGACTGAGACAACACCAAGAAAGGTATACATTGGAAAGAAGATAAGCCCTACAATTAGAAGAATGCTGATAGAGTTACTGAGGAAGTATAAGCATGTGTTTGCTTGGTCTTATGAAGATCTGAAAGCATATAGGGAGGATTTATTTCAGCATGAAATACCATTGAAGCCGGATGCTAAGCCATTCAGACAAAAGCAAAGACCCATAAATCCAACACTGGAGCCTAAGATGCAAGAATAATTGACAAAGCTCAGAGATGGAGGAATTATTAAACCAATCAGGCACTCAATATGGGTCTCAAACTTGGTCCCTGTGAGGAAGAAAAATGGAGACATCATATTATGCGTGGACTTAAAAAATATGAATGTGGCATCTCTCAAGGACAATTATCCTCTACCCAATATGGAGGCTATACTACATAAAGTAACAGGGTGTAAGCTGTTGTCCATGATGGATGGGTTTTCAGGGTACAACTAGGTTAAAGTCAAGGAATCTGAGCAATGTAAGACAACATTTACAACTCCTTGGGGAACATATGTATACATAATAATTCCATTTGGTCTCACAAATGCAGGAGCGACCTTCCAAAGAACTATGGACGTGGCATTTGCAGATTTAATCAATGCTATCATGGTGGTGTATCAAGATGACCTGACTGCTTATTCGAAGAGGGCTGAAGATCATGTACAACATTTGGAAAAGGTATTTATTAAAGCCCTAGAATATGGTATCAACTTAAATCCAAAGAAGTGTCATTTTGCAGTTACAGAGGGTAAGCTCTTAGGACATATTATTTCAAAAGGAGTTAGAATAGATCCTCAGAGGGTTGAAGCTATTGATAAAATTCCTATTCCAAAAACTGTCAAGGCTATACAATCATTCTTTGGACAAATTAATTTTGTTAGGAGATTTGTTTCTAATTTTGCTGAGATCATTAAGCCCATATCAAAAATGTTGAAGAAAGGACAGAAAATGGAATGGACTGCAGAGTCCTTGGAAGCTTTTATATCTATCAAAAGGGCCATCAAGGAAGCTCCTGTCCTTAAATATCTAGACTTTACAAATCCTTTTCAGATTTTTTCATTTGCTTCAATGCACACTATTGCTACTGTTATGTTATAGAAGAATGAGGATGGTCATGAGCAGCCTATTTCTTTCTTTAGTAAGTCACTACACGGGTCTGAATTGAAGTATAATATAATGGAAAAACAAGCATTTGCATTGGTAAAAGCCACAAAAGCTTTCAGGCCATATCTTGTTGGAGCAAAGGTAATTGCTTATGTCCCTCATGCAGCTATCAAAGATATTCTGACAGAAACCGAAGTTACAGGAAAAAGATGCAGATGGATTAACAAAATCCAAGAGTTTGACATGGAGATATAGATTACTAAGCTTGTGAGAGGTCAAGGCTTGGCTAGGCTGATGGCAGAATCTAATATTGAAGCAAATAAGGTTTGTAATGTAGATGAAGGGACTGCAGTTGCAAGCATTGAGCATACTTCTTGGTATACTGATATTATGCATTACCTTAAGTACATGAAGTGTCCAGAGGGATTAAGTGATAGCCAGAGGAGAACTCTAAAGTTGTAGGAATCTAAATATGTTTTCATGGATGGAGATCTGTTTTGGAAGAATAGGGACGGTATATTGTTGTTATGTCTAGATGAATTTCAGGCCAAGCATGTTTTAACTAAAATGCATGAAGGAGTTTGTGGAGGACACTACTCAGCAAAAACAACTGCACACAAAATTCTTAGGGCAAGTTACTGTTGGCCTAATTTTTTTATGATTCTTTCACACATGTAAGAAAGTGTGAACCCTGCAAGAAATTCTCTAGAAAACTGAAGTATCAAGGAGCTTTTCCACTTCGACCTTTGCAAGCTAATGCCCCTTTTCATCAATGGGGAATTGATTTCATTGGAGAGATACATGAAAGATCAAGTAAGGTGGTGACTAATTTCTTGATGGACAACATTATCACCAGATTCGGTGCACCACTAAGGTTAATCATAGACAATGGAATGTGTTTCAGGTCAGATGAGTTCAAAAGATTTTGTGCCACATATGGCATTACTATTTCTTATGCAGCTCCTTATCATCCACAAGCTAATGGTCAATCAGAATCTAGTAATAAGAGTCTTTTGAAGATTATAAGGAGGATGCTAGGACATAAAAGAAGGCTTGGGATTCAAAGTTAAAACTGACTATCTGGGTTGATAGGATTACTGTAAAAAAGGCAATTGGAAAGTCCCCATTTGAGTTGGTGTATGAAGCACAGGCCAGGATGCCTTTGCAGAATTTGTTACCAGTCTACAGGTTTGTTCTTCAGGAAGATTTGGATGTTCCTGAACCTATGGAAGAAAGGATGGAGCAACTAGCTAAACTTGATGAAATAAGGAGAAGTGCCCAAAACCAAAACATGAAGTTACAGAAACATATGAAGTGTCTATTTGACAAGAAGGAAAAGGATAGAAAATTTGAAGAGAATGACTTGGTGTTGATGTGGAATGAAAGGTGTTAGGAGAACGGAAAGCATGGTAAATTTGAAGCCTTGTGGCTGGGACCTTTTGTTGTTGTTGGAAAGAGGGGTGAAGACTCATATTATCTACAGAATATGACTAGTGAAGATCAGAATTTCCTGTTCATGGGCAATTCTTGAAGCATTTTTTCTCTTAAGCAGCATAGAGGATTTAGGGTTGCCAGTGCATGGACAACTCTTGCTTATCCTCTTTACAACTCTTTTCCATGCATAGTAGTTTAGGATTTTGTCCATCTCCATTTCACTTTCATTTTCCATTCATCTCTATTTTGCATTCATTTCCATTGCTATTTCACTTCATTTCTGCTTACTAGTTCACCATTTTGTGTTTGGTCTGCTCACCCAAAAATCTGGATCCTTGCAATGATCTTACTATCATTCATCCCCAGACGGAGCCACTATTGGGATTGTAAAAATTTGATGTTTTCACATGTTGGTTCTACTCATAAACTTCCAGATTGGGTCCTACCGTGTGCATATTCTACTCATATTTTTTCCATATTGCTCCATTGAATCTATTGAGTCATGCATTTTTTTACATCATGGTTTGTATTGGTGTGAGAATACCATTGTCTTCCTGACCCATTGTGCATTTTTTGCTAACATGAGTCTGTGTTTCCTTTCGGCAAGACTCATTTGATGTCACAGTGATCAAAATTTTCTTGTAGGCACTGTTCGGTAGGAGTTCTTCACGGTCTCAGCGACAGAGGTTGATTCACATTTCGGCAGGAGTTTGGCCATCATGCTGAGGTCTTGGTGAATTCAGTATGTCTCCTCGACTGATGCATTGAGGGTTTTATCGGTATAGGTTGGGGCTATCGATATGAGGTCTCGGCGAGTGACCTTCGATCTCGCCTACACTTTGTTTGAGTCTTCTCTTTGGCCAAGCAAGTTGTTTTCGGTGTGAGGTCATAGCGTGGTCTTCTTGTCTTACCAAACGACAGGTGAAGAATTATCTTATCGGCATATGTTAAGATCTTCGGTGGAATGTCATATCAATTATGTGGTGTCTCACCGACTTGTGCAAAGAGCTTTCAGTAAGAGTTGAAGTTTGTGGCAGGAGATCATAGCGAAGTGTATGTGTCTCACCGATGGAGTACTAAAGGTTTATTTCAAATAGCTTTCGGTGAGAGGTTGGCTATGTCTTGGCGACTTGGAGAATGCATAATGACTTTCGGTATGACTTAGAGCATTCTATGAGAGGTATCCCTGACATTGGTATGTCTTGCTGAGAATGTGCATGGGGATTATGTCGGTGTGAGAATTGCTTTCTCTTGGCGATCTGTGGTGAACTCGAGGAATTTCGGTGAAACACGATGTGGTCTATGTGAGGTCTCCCCGATATCACAGAGCTACAACGAAACACAAAGGGGAATATGTGGATGCTTCTTGTCTTTGGTGTAACAAGCAATTTTTTATAGCGACATACAATTTGATCGTGGGGGCTATCATTGAAACATAATGTAATATGCAAGATATCTCCCCGACAGTCGATAGTCACGGGGAAAGTGAATAACGAGCGCAAGCAGATAATGATTGAATTACCTTCGGCATAGCAAACAGGCTGTCTCGCCGACTGTTCCAGCAAATGAATAACAAAAATTCAAACACTGTGGTTGACATGTGAGGGATAAAATAACCATTGTAGGCCGACCTGATTGGAGCCTGAATTCTATGGAGGGCCAACATGAAATCTCAATTTGAATTATTTTCTTGATGCTAGTGTATAAATTAGCATATTTGTAAATTGTAAAAGAATCACGAGCTATTAGATTTCGATACACAACAAGTAGATACAATAGAGTTAAATTATCAGATCAGAGACTATTGTTGCATGTTTTCAAAATGGAGATATTTATGAAAATCAGTTGATGTTGCTGCATTTTTTTAGTGTCAATTGTCTGTTGAATTCAATGAAAATACTGCTAATTTGTCTCCAAGATTGATGCTTTTTGGTTGTTTAAATTGACATAACAAGTTTATGTTCAGTTTTTCAATGCAAATTTGATGTATTTGTGTGATTAATCAATTGGTTCTTTCAAACAAAGATTAAATCCTTTTAGTTGATCACAGTAATTAGAAAGATTCATTTGGATTATTCAAGAAGAGCTTAGTAGTTACAGTATTGCATGTTTATACAAGTTATGAACATAATGTATGCCAGATAATTTGAGTTTTCTCTAGAGAATGTTGCTCATTTTGATTTCATTTGACTCCGCATACCCAACAAGGAACTGGTCTCGATAGTTTCATCATTAAGATTGATTTATTCTCTTTATATTAGTTAATTGAGCATTTTTTAGGATTTAGATTAAGAAGATTGCTATCAAGTTGGAATCCATTTGTTCACCTCCATTTGCCATTGTGAACAAATTGTTGAAAGTGGTATAATCATAAGTCTACTTAATTCAGAGAGGTACACCCACCCAAGTTTTAGCAGCACCTAAAGAGTAGAAGGTTGAGTTCTCTTGACCTTGTCTGTTACCCTAAAGCATATCAAGAGATTGGCAGCCTCTTGAGGCATTCATCCTGCATTTTTGAGAGCTAACAAAGTTTTCAAGTGATAGTGAGTGAGTTGTTTGAGATTGTAGTTGAGGGTGCAATACCTAGACTTAAAGGAGCAGTAAATGTGCAAGAAAATCAAATCATACACAACAAACAATTCAGAATGTTATATTGCATAAAGCCTTGAGTTTGAAGACAAAAATCTCATTATATCTTCATGATGAAAGTGGTGACCTTAATGGTCAATCACTGACAACCATGATTTTAAAACATGCTATTGTGCTTATGGAGGCATCATTTTAAGCAAGGCAGTGAGTGGTGGTTTGGAACAATGGCAGGTATGAAGGACTTGCTTTATATGCATACTATGCAATCTAGCTTAAGAGACTGTTCTTAGAAGAGATTGAAGGTGGATTATGGAACTCAAGGGTTACCATGAAAAGGATTAAAGCAAAGACTGAGATCTATTTAAAAGCCATGGTTATGAAGATATTAAAGATGTCACATGCAAAACCCTAGTAGCTGGAGTAATGAATACAGTGCCAAAGAGGATAGTGTGTTTACTGGGAAATACATCATTTATTTATTTTTTTAATTAAAAGAAATCATTTTAAACCCTATATAGGATACATTGATACTTCAAAAGCCTCTCAAGGAATTTGAGATTATACAAATATATGTCAAGTAAATACCTAGATTATAAATAGTAGGGGAAACAATGTCAGATTTATTGAGCAGAGCAGGAATGAGATAAGCATCAATGAATCCTATGCCTCCTTTCATGCACATCTCCTCACCATTCTCTATCATTCTTTACATAAAAAATTCTCCATTTTGGTGGTCTATGCTTGAAAATAATGTTTTGACGAAGGTTTTAGAGTATGTTTATTAAAATGAAAACTCCATTCTGGTGGGCTACAGGCTTGAAAATAAGATTTTGACAAAAGTTTTAGGGTATGTTTATTAAAGTTTTAGAGTATTTTGGTGGGCTATATTCTTGATTCCTTAAATGATTTATTCAAATGGATTGTGACTAACTATTTAGTCATTTTAATTTGTGTGACTAAATAATTTTTAATGAATGACTAAACTAGTAATTTATTTACTCATTTATAGCTGAGTTGCAAAAATGAGCAGAATTTAGTCATTTTTAGTTGTTGTGACTAAAATTTTTAGTCACCTAGTCATTTATTTGCCAAATTCTACTAGTGTGTGCTTCCTTGTGCGATTAGGGATCTCTCAATGTTAAGGGCCCTAGGGATAAACTCGTCATAAGAAGTGACACATTGTATCTTTAACTAAAAAGATAAATCCGTATTGACATTAGCAATGATAATTCTGACTTGTTATTTCTTAGGAATGAGTCACTTGCTCTTACTAGCTCGCTACCTCCATCGTTGTAGGAAGTTTGCGATCAAGTTCAATATTATGATTTTAGGAGTCTTAACGGTTGGAAATCATAGTAAAATCAGAATTTAATAAGTTTTGGAATTAGCATTTCAAAGTGTTTTTTGGGTCATTAACTTCAGACTATCTTCTCTTTTGTAGGGGTGGTTGCATGCCAAAAATTTTTGGTGTAAAATATCAAAATTATTAGATTTTGTTACCTGTCTATGAATACAAATTATTAGAGTGTGAGTTTGATTTTTTTGAAGATCTAAATAGTCAAGCTTGGTAAAGAAAAATCATGTTAGATAATATTAGTCCAAAACAAAATGAAGAGACACTTGATAGATTGTGGGCTAGATTGAAAACAAAGGGTGATGGGAAATGTTATTGTCCTTGCAATAATTGCAAGGGCTTAAAGACGAGATGACTTTTAATCACAACAGCTAAGAAACACTGTAAGAAGCATGGTCATGTTGAAGGGGGGCATGATTATCGTCCATTGGTAAGTTGTTCATTATATGTGTTTATATTGATTGAATTTGTAAATGTTTATATTGTTTTAACATTATATATATATAATCACTTGATCATGACCATGGTTTATTTGTGTCAATCATTATTATAAAGGTGGGGTGCCCTAGAGAAGATGATATGGATTATCATGGACTGGAGAATGTGGTTTTGCAAGCGACGAACATGGATCTATGAATATCAAAGATGAAGTTAATGATCCTATGGAAGAAGATGATCATGTGCTAGAAAACACAGTTGAAGATGATGGTACAAATACATTGATCCATGACACATTTAGTGGCAAAGCTGATCATGATGATCAAGATGACTTTGATGATGTTCATGATTTACCTATACTTGAGAAGGCATACGAGTCCCTTTATGAAGGCTCCCAAACAACTCTTCTCTCTGTTGTATTGTTGTTGTTGAACTTGAAGGTTATGAATAGTTTATCAAACATAGCAATCTCATGAATGTTAAAGTATGCCATATATGTCATCTTTTTTCATCTATTTTAATTGTTGTTAGTTCATCACTAGTAAATAAAAGATGAAATATGTACCATTAATATTCTTTATATTAACAAATTATTTTTTGTTGTAGATTGATTGGTGAATTTTTGTTACCACCATCAAATATTTTACCTCAATCATATTGAGATTTATCTGCCATTATGAAAGATATCAGAATGGAGTATCAAGCAATAGATGTATGTCCCAATGATCATATTATATATCATAAACAACAAAAATTTGCAACAAAATGCCTGGAATGTCATATCAGTAGATATCGAACAGATCAACTAACAAAAAAGGTGTCTCGCAAAGTTCTTCGTTATATTCCCATTATTCTATGTATGCAATGATTATTTAGGTGCAAAAGCTTAGCACAATTTATTGATTACCATGCACGGAATAGAAGTGTAGATGACATTCTTTGAATGCCTACAGATGATTCTGCATTTAGGGACATGGAGGAAAAATGGCCGCACTTTAAAGAAGAACCTCATAATCTCAAGCTTTCATTGGGAGAAAACGGTGTCAATCCATTTGGAGAGCTGAGATCTATTTACTCAGTGTGGCCTATTTTTGTTATGAACAATAACATTTCTCCATAGATGTCAATAAAGAGGGAGTACATAATTTTGACAATGATTGTTCCAGGTATTTATTTACATCAATTTTCTTTAATGTAGTAGCATCTCATTTGTCTTATTTGTAGCATAATGACTTATATTTTTTTCATTCAATAGTCATGTATATTAATTTATATATATATATTGTAGTAAAATGGTTATAATAATTATGTAATGTTTATGTTCATTCAACTAGGTAAGTACCAAGTTAAAGATATGAATGTTTATATCGTGCATCTTATCGATGAGTTACTAAAGTTATGGAATGGCGTCACTTTGTATGACGTCTTTAGACCAATAGGACAAAGACAACTTCAATTCCATGCAATGCTTGTATGGAAAATTCATGATGGCCTAGGGCTAACACATTTTTGTGGTATGTTATAACATTCGACTGCACTTTAACAATATTTAATTTGATGAAGTAGATATCATGCATGTTTTTAAAATAATATATTTGTTATATATAATTATAAAAATTGACATATTTAATCCAATTATATATGATCTTGTAGGTCTTCAAATAAAGGGAAAATTTTCATGTCCAATTTGTGGTCCAAAGATGAAATATCGTCGTTCAACAAGTTTAGGAAAGCAAGTGTTTGTTGAGTATAGGAACTTCCTCCATAGAAATCATAAGCATCGAACTACTGAAAAACATATTTTCAATGGGAAAGAGGAGACTATATCAAAACCATGAAGAATGACACCTTGCCTATGGAAGTTTGAATATAATAGAATTAATCGTCAAGGTTATACATCGAATCAAATTGTTTATCTATCATATATGATATGTTTTGAATTTATATTTTTATATTGTGTTGTGTTTACTCATGTTGTAATTGACAATGATTGTCGTTGTTAATTTGTTTAACTTATATGCTTCATGAAGGTCGTTAAGGAATTAATGGCCAGCTTCCACAGGGACTGAAAAGTTATCCCAAACAATTTAGTAGGTTGCCCTACTATGAGTAGCTACAAATTGTGCATTTGTTTGATACAATGCATATCAGAAAGAATATAATAGAAATCTTCTGAAAAATATTGGATGGAAGGCATGACAAAGAAAAAATTATCAAAATTTGTAGTGACATTCAGGAAGCCAATCATGCAATGAAAAATGTCATTCAATTAAATAGCAATGGAGACCAAATCAATATAAGTGCCCTTCCTTGGTTATTAACAGAGAAACAAAGCAATGTTATAAAAAAAGTCATACGAAAAATTTGATTTCCCATAGGATTTGTTGCGAACATAAACAATATAATAACAAAGAAAGGTGAATCTAGGTTAGGGATGAAAACACATGATTGGCATACCTTCATTAAGGTAATTATTCTTGTATATTATATACACTTGTATAATGCATGTACTTTTTAGTGTATTGTGTTTACTACTTTTGAAAAATAATGAAAAGATCATTTTATAATTGTTGCAGTACGTTCTACCTCTATCTCTCCTAGACAACTTTGACAACAATGTCAAGCAAGTTATATATGATCTTGGAAAATACATGAGGTAAGTAGCGAGATTTGTTCAATTCATTGTATACATCTTATAATTTCCATTTATTTTACTTTTTATGTAATATACTATATATTTTTGTTAAATCTCGTTAATATATTTGCACCTTGAATCACTTGTAGATGGCTGCCATCTAAAGAAATCCATAAAGAAGATATAAATTATTGGAAGAGAAAAATTCCTTATCTAATGTGTGAAATGCAAAAGTGTCTACTTTCAAAAAATTTCAATGCACAAGAACACTACCTCATACACCAGGTTGAGGAGATTAAATTGTGTGGACCTGTACACACAAGGTCAATGTGAATGGTTGAGAGGCACTTAAAATTTTTGAAGGCTTTGGTTAGACAAAGAGCACGTCTTGAGGGTTCTATGGTATACCAGACCATGGTGTATATTAGTGAATATCTTCCTAAGTTTGCAGCAAAAATCCATGTAGATCACATTTGGGATCCCAACTCCATTAACAAATTCGAAGGGGAGTACTTGATGGGGAAAGGTAGATTGAGGAAAGTGAGGTAGTTATAAGACATGGTCATGGAGATTAATTGGAATATATTTTACATATGGTTTTTATGTATATTATACTTATTTAATTTTTAATCTTCAATAAACATTAATTATAAATTAAGGTCGTATATTGTGGTATTTAACTAATTATACGTCATTTGTGAATTTCAATTTTTTTTATACAGTTGATCAAGAGTGGGATGCACTACATTTGTATGTCGCCAAATTTCTTGTTTGGATGATGGTATGGATTGAACAATGTCAACAATCTGGTCGTGCATTAACATGGGAAGGTGTGGCTTCATTGGTTAAAAAAACTCATCGTATTGGAGATTCCAATGTTACACAAAGGGAAATTGATTGAGCATATGGTTCAAGAGATAAAAAGGTACATATAAATATATTAATCGCCCATATTATTTAATTATTTTCAATTATATTGATGTATATATATGTTGAGATTATTTTATTTGCATACATTCGGCCAAGAATAAATATTTTTATCGACTGATGATATTGCAATAATTTTTACATGTTTGACATATTGCAGGTGAAACATCACAAGGCTATATGTTGTGTAATGGTCATAAATTTTGAATCAAAATGTTGGATGACACGAAGAAAATTTGTGATTCAAGTATAACTGCAGTCTTTCAGGTGACTAATGTTTCATCTAGAAGCGACATACATCCAATAGTTTCAAAAAATTGATACTATGGGATTTTGGATGATATACTTGAGTGTGACTTTAAGTCCTTTAGATTAATTATGCTTGTCATCCTATGGTACATGCTATGATTGAATGAAAATTATCTTGAGAGAACTATTATTGAACATGATAATGAATTTACCATGGTTAATACAAGGTTGATCGAATAAGCTGGAAATGAGCCCTATGTTCTTCCAAGCCAATGTGAGTAGGTATTTTACTCAGAGGTTCCAGGTAAACTGGGTTGGTCATTTGTTGTTAGACATGATCCAAGAGGAAGGCAGGTAAAGTGTAATGTGGTGGAAGAAGAAGATACCAAATAACTAGAAGATGATGTAGATGATGATCAGGACCAAAAGTTAGCTGATGATGTCCCTGATGAAGATGTTGAAGAGGAGGAACTAGATCATGATGATGTAGGAGTTAATGTTCTTGAAGATGATATCCGTGTGGATGATGACATTATCGAAACTGATATTGATGACAATGATGATGATATGACCAATCCTTACAATGTCAAATCTAGATCGGATGATACAGACAAAGAGTTGGATGAAGAATAAGATCAATGACATTGAAATGTATAAGTTATGTGATTATATCATCTATTTGATATTAATTTCTTGATAGAATTATATTTGACTTATGTGGTTACATAATTAATTCATGAAGTTTTTAATTTTTATGCCATTACATAATTAATTTAATGATGTACTTTTTAATGTTTGAAAGGTCAAAAAATTAAAACATTTCAATAGTGATGTTAACAACCTTGAAATTAGTGTGTTTTATGTTTCATGTGATCATAAAAGATTAAAAAGTTAGTTGTAAAGGTGGTTGTTCAGTGGTTGACATGTAAAGGCCTTTAAAAGGCATAACGTGATTATTTTAATGGTTATTGATGGTTGAGGATTTAAAATACAAGCTCTTAACATTCAAAAATCTGTGTTTTTCTTCAAAATTTCTGTATTTTTCCTATTATGCAGCATTGTATGGTCACATGCAACCATATTTTGATGTGAAATCAATTCCAGGTCATGAAGATATGTGTTAGCTTTGATTTGAATATGATTTGAGGGCTTAAGGCGTTGATTTGAGTTAGAAAGCTCCATTTCTTTGTATACAACACAGTTTCCCTGTTTTTGAGGTTTTGTAGTCCAAACATGATATAAAGGGGCTCTTACACTTTTTGTGATTACTGTAGCTTGTGTAAGAGGCTCCATAGATTATGTTGTAATTGTAAGATGCATGAATAAGGTGTAGGATGAGAAATAAAGAAGGTATAGCTATTGTTCTTAAGAGTTTTGTGAAGAAAAGCATGTGAAATGAGAGATTCAAGCCTAGGTTTCAAGAAAACATGTCTGGGAGATCTGATTTTATGAATTTTTATCCATGTGCAGACCTAATAGGTTGTTTCTGAACACTTAATATAAATGATATACATACACACACACACATATATGTGTATGTATGTATGTATGTATGCATGAATGTATATGTATTTTTAAATGTAAATGTAAATTTAATTACTAGATGCTCTCCTAAAACAATAAATGCAACATATCATTAAAGAAATATATATCTATGTATATAAATGTATATTTCTAAATGCAAGTGTAAATGCAAAGATCATATGGTTTTGTAGTGTTATAGATACAATATATCCACAAATTAATGTAATTGAAATTCTAAAGTCTTCAACACATATAATATGAAATCGATTAAACTATTAAACTACATGAGAAATAAATGAAAACAGTAAATGCATATGTATGTGTATTTGTAAATGTAAGTGTAAAATAAATAAGAATAATAAAAATTATAAAAGAACACAAGGAAAGGTTTAGAGTTTAGAGTGGGAGAGAGATAGAGGGTAGAGGGTTTAAGGGTTAATGGTTTAGGGTTTAGGGTTAAAGGTAGAGGGTGTTGGTTTGTTTTTTACACTATAACCAGCTTGTTCTTCTAATCTACCTATGCGATTGCCAATTCCAATCAAGGGAAGCTTGAAGGACCTGGACCAACTAATGAGGACTTTAAAAATCTTCCTACACTTTAGGCTCTACAAGACCCAGGAGGGTGATCCCTTAATGTGTTTACAACCTCTGCACCAATATCATAAACAACATTAACACATAGCAGATAATCCCAGTGAATAACTCAACACAATAGGATAATATCAAATAAAATTGGTTGTTCACCAATAATATCAACTATGTGGAGCATGAGATAACTACAACACAATCTATAGTAAAATATAGTCATTAATTTGCAATTTGTAGCAAGCTCTAGGAAAAGACAAACAATTATTGAACTACAAAAATAAGTACAACTTAGATCAGTGCCATATATCCATTGCAGGAGTCAAATTCATAAGCATATAAAGGTTTATGATAGATTTAATACATAACATCTAACTTATAAGATCCCTGACAATATTGCATTACAATTTCATCAGTATGCATTCTCACCCAATACTACTTATCAAATCCTTATACAAAACATATATGCCTATAATCCCATTCAAGCATTTTAATTAATTCTTTGAATTAAAGCTAAAATAAGGATTATACACACCACAATAGTGAGATGAATGGAACAACCCTTAGTCATCTTATTCAAAATTTGGATATGCATGTACAATGGAGAGACATGAGTTTGAATTTATCATTTCAACTCAAATGCTAGTACTATTATACAACATTAAATCCCCATGAATTCAAAACTGATTATAGAATAACTCAAAACCTAAATTGTATTTCTCTCTAAAACCATCAGACTTTACAATTTGCTCTACAACTTCACCTAGACTTGACCAAAAATTATCTAACTTGCTAACCTGTACTTCTGGCCTTGAAATCCTTGTAGAAAATGGAGCAAACAAGCATCTAGCCAAAAAGTACACATGTCACCAACCAAATGAAGCATCTGGTGATATTCCAAAAATCGTTACAATAGCCATCACCCTGGAGAATATTCTCGTTCATCATGTCAGCTGAGGAAAATTGAGGAAACAACAAAAAACCACAAGAAACCCACGTTGAGACCACCATCAAAGCAAAACCAGAGGCCATTGTAACCGCAACATCTGATTTACCACCTATTAGTAATTCATTCTTTTATTCCTCTTCAATCAAATATTTATCTGCCCACCTCTGATATTCTTCATCATTTGGCCAGTCAAAATTAATTACCTCATTCACCTTGGCATTATAAGGTGTGTATTTTACTGCTACCTAATTTGCATCTCTTTCAAAAGATTCCAAAAATGAGCTGGTACTAATGATTTTATCCATATAGCTCACCAACAAGTCATAATATGACTCATCACAAATTAATTTAATTTGGTCATTGATGACCTTATTTTCCTGATCTTGCCACTATTGGAATGACCTGATTTTCTCCTGCTCATCAATTAGATTAGGTAACAATGTGTTACCCCAATCATTGAAATTCTTCACCAACTCCCTAATATTCCTACTCAAGTCATTTAGTAAGGTCTGAAAACCTTGCAATTATTTTACTAACCCATGAGTAGGCTTTAATGATTGGGGCCTATTGTTTGTATCAAACCTTGAGGCCTTATACATGACATCCAAATCATTGGCCCTAGGGATCCAATTTTCAATCAATGGTATCACTACCTCTTGATCCCTATCAATATTCTTTATTGCATCTAATAGAATAGAATATAAAGAATGTATAGATAGAAATTTATTATCAACCTTTTCATTCAAATACCTTAAAACAGTAGTAACAATCTCTTTTTGATTTGAAAGAGATCCCTCATCACTTACCCTCAACGATGCCTGTAACTCATCAATTCTTTGCAAGAGATGCTTCTTTGTAGGATCAATAGAGCACTATGTTTCTTCATCAATTTCCTCTAAAGAATGGGTGAAGGTAGGATTCTAACTGGGAGACCCTGGTGTGGAAACAATTGGAGAAGCAAGAGGCACTGACCCTACTGTGGAAGGTAATGTACTGGTCCCTGGAGCACTTGATGTCTCCCCAATCTGTCTATACCTAAACCTTTCCACCTTAGTTTGCAACTCAACATTCCTCTATTGCATCTTGTTGTATTCTTCAATCAAAAGGTTATACTTCTCCATTAGGATTTTCTTTTCAGCCTCCTCCCTTTCAATAGTATTTTGGGCCAATTTGGACACATTCACAGTTAAACTAGTGGCCTTGGTGGTTGAGGTCTATGAAGCTCTCTTTATTATTAATCCCCCTTTGAAATTTGGATTAATATCTATAATATTTGGCTTTCTCCCTTGTGAGGCCAATGCCCAAATTGTCAAGGTTTCATACTCTTCACTGAAAGCAGAATCTTGAAGTGTTGCCTTGACTTCTTCAGATTCTTAAAAGGGATGCTTGGAATTCATAATAGCATTAAAGGCCACTGCATCTGCAATGTCCCATTTAGGCATAATCAATACACTAGCCTGACTCACCAATTTTCTGCCTTCCTCAGGAGTGATGTTCTTAAATTCTTCCATTAATTCAACTTTCACTTCCTCATCATTCTCTTGGTCTGACATGTCAGGTCTTAGTTCTCTTCTCCCCTTACATTTATTTTGATATTCTTCAAACTTCATCCTCCATACCAATTGCAAGAATACAAGAGTCTTTACAAATGCATTGTCATCTAGAAACTCCTTACATGCTTCCATTCTTGCATCTTGTACACTTTTTCATTTCATATCTAAATCAAATAAAACCAATTTAGCTGGCCTAGGAGGGGAAGGAATACCAACTTGCATGTCCTGATCAGTAACAATAATTTCATCCATCAAACTCTCTTGTGGTTGATCAATTCTTTTCCTTTTAGGGTTTGGTTCAGATGGTGGTGATGGGGGACTATCTTCTAGTGATGACTCTAAATCAATGATCTTAATTGACCCAGACACTTTGAATTTTGGACCTAGTTGTGAAGGCAACTTCATAATTTGCTTCCCCTTTCTATCCACTTCTCCCTCATCACTATTGCTATCTTTTTTTCTCTTGTAAATGGGCCACTTTTCTGTAGGTTGGTATGCTGGCCTTGTTTCAAATGGTTTGGCACCTTGTTCTTGTACACCCAGACTCAGCTCTAAGTTTAATTTTTTGGTTCTCAAAGTGCCCATAATCTCTTTGAAGTTCTCCATCAGAAAATCAATTTTCTTATGGTGGGGACTAAACTCCAAAAGTGGATCATATTTCAAATCCATTTTGTGCACAATATCTAATTGCTTATCATAAGCTATCCATTTCTCCTTGTTCAACTCCTGCTTATTTAGGTCAAACTCATTTCTAATCATGTCCTCAGGAAAGTTGAACTCATGCACAAACTTGCTAGCCTTTATTCTTTGTCTAAAAAGGGTAAAGAAACCCTCAGGATCATGTTGCTGCTTTGGACCACATCTCAAATGATAATCCTCAAAGAATTTCTCAAAGTGCACCCAACCTCCTTTTGAAAAGGAAAAATCAGATACCACTATATAATTAGGGAAAAATGTTCCCTTACCCTTCCCTGTGAGGTTGTCCTCATGGATACAACCTATCTACCACATAAATTTTGCAAACCCCACTCTTGGTGGCACATTGTATGGCAGTATATGAGGGGCTCCTTGAAAACCATATACCCTCAAAATAGTGATGACTGGGTATGGGATAATGTCACCCCAGTTATGGATGACTTTTAATTCTGGCTTCCTCCCCTTTGGCCTGAGGAAATCATGTAATTCCTTAAGAATCCTAGGTATATTCACCATCAATCTAGCCCTCAATCTAGAAGCAAAACAATTATCAAATTGCACATAACTAGTGCTTTCCTTATTACAAGATAAATCTGTAACCCATATCTGTATTGGCAATCTTTCTCCATTAACCGATTGCCTTAATTTCATCTTCTCAAAGAAGAATTCAACATTCTTGAATAAAAACACATGCATCAACATAGAATACCAAAAGAATTGAGTGTCAGTATCATTTTTCTGCAGCTTTGACAACCCCTCATGTATCCTCTCAACCAAGAAAGAAGAAAAGTCATATGTGACAGAGAATTTAGGGTGTTGTATTTGCACCCCCATGAATATGTATGCAATGGGAATCACTGCACCAGGACTGAAACCCAAAATTTGACACAATGAATAAAAAGTGGCTAGGAAATGATTTGCAAACAATTTAATCTAAAAGGTTCCTAGTCATTGGGGCTGATATAAAATCTTGAACCTCCTACCCTAGCCAGATGGAAGCAATTTAGCTCTGAAAAGAGACTTCAACTTTGCATATTCCTGCTTCATTTCCTCAAGGTTGATAGGAACCAAGTCCTCACTCGGTTCATTCAAGTCAAAAATCTGTTGAATATCATCTCTTTTAATTCTTAACAAAACCTTTCCATCATTATCCCTAATTACCCATGTGACAGGGTCATATCTTGCAGCTACTGCCCTAAGCAGGTCTACATCAAGGAAAACATTCGGTACCACTAGCTTCCCCATATCATACATCCATCCATTTGAAAAAGGGTGAGGAAAATTCCTCTGTCCATACCACAATCTGAACATTTCCAAACTCGTGAGAGGAACCCTAGCATCAGCTATGTTGGAACAATTGTATAATAACCCCTCCCCCAGGATTTTCCCTCCCATCAAAACCAATCCCTTCTTTCTATCATTCGTTGACAAGGGCAATTGATCCATGAAATCATCATACAGGTTTCTTTTTAAATAGTCAATCTGGCCAGAATTTTGCTTGGGTGGTGCCATCTCAGATAAACTATGGCTTCTTATAACTTCACACTTCAAATAGCTAGGACTAACCAAAGATATGAAATTACATAACAAAATATTGTAATTTCTCACAATTTAAATAAACTATAGCCCTAAAACGTTTATCAACAAGCCCTATGATAAGTACAACAAATATTTTCCTTAATTCAAGCACAAAGTGACTGGGAAACACAAAAATTAACTCAAGGCTCCTTTCACAGAAATCCCAAATTTTGG